>JAQGBY010001404.1:0-29679 GCA_034698785.1 Mycogona germanica | reverse complement strand
CTCGGTCGGGAATCGAACCCGCGATCACGGGAATAACAGCTCGACACGCTAACCATTACACCACCGAGACCCCCTGCAGTCACCATTTTAGCAATCTGAGTATTAAACTGATGCGACGCAGTGGGTACACAGTATTATTTCAAGCGCCCTATTTTAATTACCCGATTGAATGTCAAACGAGTCGTGCGTGTTTGTACAGGTAAACAGTAGAGCTCAGGGTAATGGAAACCACAACAAGTCACGTCATTAAATGACGACCGAAACAAAACACTATGAGTCACCAGGAAAAAAGACAGCCTGTCAATTAATTGACAACGGGGATCACTCGCCCACGTCGCAGAGAAAGGCACAATTTCCCGGACAATTTACACGGTGTGCTCAGAGAAAATGAGTCCCCAATGTTCGTGGATATAGGTAAGCCATAATTTTTAGGACGGATGAAGAGAAGATTCCACTGAGTAAATGTACAATTATAATTCATACGCATAGCTATCCTAACAAGACGGAAGTCATAAAATGATGGTCCATGAAGCCTATGTGCAAATATGACATCCCCTAAAATGGTAGTAGACCTATAAATCCAGCGACAATTTGACAAACGAGGGACGCACGAAAAAAAACATCTAAATACGAAGATTCTTCGTTAGGTTATTTGTAAAAAAAAAATAACAGCTCGGTTTAGAGAAGTCGCTAAGACTTTACAGGTTACGCTTTAATCGTCACCAGGAGGCTTGCGTCACTGAAGACAACAGAATTATGATACACCCCAATCCCAAACGATCGGAAGACTAAAACTGACAATGACCCTGACTGAGAACTGTTACATATATGTTATGTTACATACGTACGACTTGTGGCGCATTTGGTTAAGCGACGGACTGTGGTTCTGCAGTCCCGGGTTCGATTCCCGGCGCGGGCTATCGATTATTCGATCCCGGGGTACTGGTGAATATTTGCCTCTCACATAGTGCGTCAGTATGGTACAGGATCCTGTTGTGATATACACTTCAGTGAATAAAATTTTAAAAACTTTTTAGAAAAAAAAAATATATATATATATCGGTAGGCAATCTAATAAAAGATATATTTCTGAAATTCAGCACATTTGTTTCGGGAATGTTCATAATGTCCCTCGCAGATGCGGTACATCTTGCTTCGAGATTCCCCCAATGTAGAACATGTCCAGGAAAACGCAGCGCGGTAGGGAATCGAGTCCGAGCGTCAAGGCACCCCTACCGTTCCGGGAGCTTAGCAGTTTAGCGCACTTTAGCACGAGAGTGTATGCTAATCGCACGTGTCATTCGCTTAATAACCCGGCAATTACATACCGCCGTATGCCAATAAAAAGGGATCCTCCAGAGACGGAATGATTACAAATTGCATGACTAAGTATTATTTTATCAACTTTCGTCATTTTTACGACGCCCGATAAACGGTGGGCGCAATTAATGGGCGAGGCACAGGGGGGGGGGGACACGGTGGCACGCGCACGGTGAGCAACTGTGCCCTACGAATCGAGGCGACCTTTCCTTAGCCACCCCTCTCGCCCCCCTCGAGTCATTCTGAACGGTTTTCATGAGACTTGACTTCGAAGACAGATCTTCAATTTCGACTAACACATAGCTGCTAAACAATATAACGAATCTAACCATGATAACGCTCTGCGAAACCATGATGCAAATTTGTAACGAAACTCGATTCCGCATTTTTCAATCCCTGCCCAACAAATGCATTTGTAACAACTCTGCCCTCCGCATGATAACACAACTCGTGGTATTCATTTATCCACTCTCACTAATTTGTTCTGAAAATTAATTAACATTTGTACTCCGTAATTCGCGCAACTGAAATTGTTACACTGAAAATGAAAAGTAAAGAAAATTAACCCTAAACGGTCACAAATGTGTGGCTAATAAATACTTGTATAATATATTTTGGAAAAATACAACTTTCACGAATACTCTGAACAAGTGAGAGGACCTGACTGTTGTTTCAACTTTTTCATAGTTTGTTCTATGGTTCAATGTTTTGTAGCAAATAAAAACTATGTCCATTGAAAAGTAGAATTTCATGTACGGCTCGTCGCAGCCCAGTGGCTGGAGATATACTTGTGATGAAACGGTCTCGAACACCGAGAGTACAGAAGTTTCTGTAATGGTGTTATGCAATGGATTTAAATAACATTATTAAAATATGTTAAAAGACACCAAAACAAACTAAAAAAAATAAATAAATAAGGACACATCATTAGAAGGCGCCCGATTCGCAGTGTTGGTTGTGCGTGAGACACTGAGGTAGCCAAGGCGCGTTGAGCAGAGGTTGACGTCCCCAGTTTTAAATTCGCATAAATCCTTAATTGGGACGCGATTACCGGCCTGCGCCAAAAACGTCAGCACGCGCATGCGCGCGTCCAAGCATACAAACACACACATGACGTCGGTGTCGTGTTGGTGGCGATCAGCAGGGGAGCTTATAGATTCTATACGTCCAAATTGAATTGGAGTCGGCAGAGATTATGTCTGCTGTGAACATCCTCCCGTGACCCACTGACAATACAGGCATTAACAAATTTCCACATACATTTCTAACGGTGAAATGCCAAATTCGAAAGCAAAGAATTATTTTAAGAATTATTCGTTTTCCAGGATGAGTTTTGAACGCCTTGTGTCGTCTTGAATAACTCTCCCAGACGATATAAGAAAAAATATAAAACAATAGTGGTATGGCCTCGTAGTAGTGAAGTAGGAATAGCGGCCTCATGTAGGCAAGACGTCACATAAACAATCATGTTTTCTAAATATATTTTTTTATTTCAGATCTAACAACAGGTAATTTACAAAAGAAAAGTAACCTGATGTGCCTTTGAGTTCCCCACATACCGCTTGGGCGATGTGTGTGGAGGGACTTTTCATTAATGTTGTCTCTTGGCAACGAAGGTAAACGATCTCGAATTCAAGAACAAGTTGCATGAGTCCCAAAAATAAATAAAAAATCAAAACACCGTCAACAGTCACAGTCAATCCCAGCAGTGAGGAAAACATTCCATGAAATCTAATATCGAATGACAAATAACAAAATCCGAGAAATCGATATTCAAACTCAAAATCACTACCGTTATATGACACTCCAGAATTTAACTTTACACAATACACAAATTTTCATCAGCTTCTGTTAATGATCTCGTAAATTTAATAAAGCACAGAAAAATCATTAATTAAAAAAATCAAAATGTATATATTTGAAATTATATTTTAAAAAAACTTATCGAAATTAATGAACTTCCATGACCAGAATATTAGCATGAGCAATTCGCTGATATATGAAACTAGGGAGGGAGGGCGTGTACTAATCAGGAAGCCCAGATTAAGGGGAAGGATTTGCTCCCTGCATGCTCTCCGATTACGGCTTTAACATGAACCCTTTTCAGATTTATCGTAGAATATGATCAGGACCGGTCCGCGCAGTAACACAGCCAGTCCCGCTGAATGCATCCAATTAAAATGCAAGCCCAGTCATACAATATGCCGCTCCATATATATGCGTAGCCGCGTGTTCAATGCATCGCAAATGAAAGGGGGGGGGGGGTACGATTATTCAGACGTGGATGTTCCTGCTTCTGCTGCTGCAGGACATGGAGGACCGACATCGGCGTCGTTTTACATTGCGCACGTGTGCGTGTACAATCCAGACAAAAATATGTTTTGCTCGTACTGATGGTGTACATGGCGAATGAGAAAATTCCGCTTTTTGGGGGGGAACCCATTTGACTCCGCACAAATTAAACATAAATGTCAGTGGTGGACGAAAGCCCGCTGCTTACCCGACAACTGGAGCAGTGCGACGACATGACCGGTTAATATTAATGCGCTGGTATACGACTGCAGTTCAAATCGAGACGAGATCTATGGCAGTCTTGTTTCGATCTCACTACGTGTTAGTCGAGACGAGACACACTCTCAGATATAAAATGCACTCTTAGAAACAACTTCCTCTTTTCAATTAAAATTGTCGAAAAATGAAAGTACGGCACAGCGCTAGAACGACTAGAATTTCAATCGAGACGAGACTTCTGACGGTCTTGTTTACTGACGATCTCGTTTTGGCTCGTAATAAAAAGTATTACGATCCGAGTGTGTGTATTGCCCTCGTCAAAACTCGTAATAACTCAATAATAACACTATATCAAAGAAATATGTTCATGTATATCAATATATTGTCTTTTGATTTAATTTACAGGATGACATTTTTTTAAATTCACTATAGCTACTGCATTATATGATTTTCTGTGCCCCTCTTGGTTCTTAGGCACTATGTGAGGGACACATTTTCACCAGTATTCCAGGATCGATTAATCGAGAGACCTCGCTGGGAATCGAACCAGGAACCGCCGAGCCACAGTCAGTCGCAATATCGACTGGGTTACGACGAGCCTCGATCATAATTATCAATTGCGAGGTTCTCGAATGAGACAGATATCGTTAAAACCAAGTTTCTCAAGACGAGGAATTATCGATATGTGTTGAAACAGCGAAATCAAGACGGTACCATGAGAGAACCAAGTCTCGTTACTCGTGAAACTCAATCTGGTTGGCGAGGGCACGCAGACAGAGTATGGCTCGAGTGTGAATGGGGCTTGACTGAATATTGTATATACAAAGAGGGCGAGTGTATGCTGTACGTGATATCTTCGCCAAAATCAAGTCATCAAGTTTTATGAGAAATAAAATTTATCGATGCTTGGCGACGTTTATATGTCTGAGCGTCTAGGATTTCGGAGGCATGGTTTTTGGTTCTGCGAATTAATAAGTGTGTCCTTGGTTTCTGTTGAAGTCGGAATATGCAGTAGCGTGCACTCTATCCGCACCCACGTAAAATTACAATTTCGACATCGTGCGTAACTCAATGAACTACGAAAGATTTCGAATATATTTATATTGTGTATCATGCATAGAAATGAAACGAGATTTCGGATAATAAGAACCAAGTCTGGGAGCTGTTGTAAGAAAATTATTTAGCAAAACTGAAAGAAAGAAAAATAAATATATAAAACACAATTCGCAACTGAAATAAAAAACGATGGTTAGGACCTGTTTTACTGGTGACCTGAGCTTGCTTGAGAAATGTCAATTGTCATGGAAATTTCTCTCATGGAAATTCACCAATCTTAAATTAACTTAAGCATTATAATGTATTGTAACTAAAGATTTTTGAATCATTTTTCGAGGAGTTACACATTTGATTAAACTCAATTGTGCATGTTGTACTTTTAAGGGTATTCGGGAACGTGATCTGAACTTGAAGATAGCGCCTTCGATCTCGAAAGCCCGCTCTCCCAACATTTCAATGACAATTGAGATCTCTCAAGCTGGTTCAGAAGGTCACCAGTGTAACAAGGATATTATGGAAAACTTTTCATTTGAAATTCTACGTTTTACGTTCTCTTTTATAATTGTATGATATGTATGTTCTTTACAATTATAATATTTGCGTTAATTCCGCTATACTCGCTAATGCCTGTTAAATAATATCTGACTTGAACGTTTACACTGTACATGACAGTGTCTACAGTACAGACGCGTCTCAACCTTTTTACACATCACATAAATTGGCCAACGCCGCATAGTCGTCACATTAGTGGCGCGCATCAGCGATTCCGAAGCCATCTGAAACAATTAGCACCGTGACTAGTTACACGTCGCGTTAACACAGCGAGAGCGTGTCTCGCTTCAGTCTGACGCGCTTCGAGAGGTTTGATTTTCCGAATTCGCTGTACGGGCGCGAGGATTCAATTTCAACGGGTGAGAGTCAATGGGCTCTCGGGCTCGCAACGCCAGCGGGTTTGATATATTTATCTTATGTCGTTAATGCATTTCTCGTGTCCAGTTGGACGAAGAAAAAGAAGTGCTACAGGTTTATCGGTGGACGCGCGTGAGTGTGTGTGGTCAACCATGCTAGTTCGGACCATCGACCGATATGACCTGATTAAACCGCTGACATGCAGATCGATTTCCTAGTGAGACCCTGCAATCCGAGAAATTTAATATATTGCTTGGCTCGATGAAGAAAATTTTTCGGAAAATCTTTTGCTACAAATTCTGCACTGAGAACCTGCAATCCGAGAAATTTAATAAATTACTTGGCTCGCTGAAGACAAATTTTCGGAAAATCTTTTGCTACAGATTCTGCACTGAGAATCGGTTACTTTTCTAAGTTTGTCTCTTAGCGGGACTGAAGTATTCGCCAAATATTAAATTTGATTAGTTTTTGAAATGATATTGTATAGTTTGGATCAAATCATGATATCATATTTCTTAAGAATAAAATGCTTCGTAAGGAGAGCCTCGTTCTTTCGGTCTGTTCTAAAATCTTTGTGACATTTTCTAGAATGGTGGGGAAAATATTGCATCGCCTTTTCGGCTTGTAATATTTTAGTAAATAGAGACCCAAACAAATTCGCGATCGAAATTTTCGAGATCCCGCGCCGGGAATCGAACCCGGGACCGCCGAGCCAGTCAGTCGCTAAACCAACTGGGCTACGACGAGTCGTACCAATTTGTAACGTTTCAAAACATTACCACAAGATCATGGTTCAAGACCTGATGAAGTATCGCGACCTCTTGAAAACTCGCTGCTAAAATAATGAGTGATTCTCGCTTCCTCTCAACACCAATAAAAAATTGGGCGCCGACAATTCGAAATTGTCTGCATTTTCTCTCACCTGTCCAGGTTTTTAGAAATGGGATAGAAAGTTAGGGAAATCTAGAGGGATTTTGGCTGGGATCTCAGGAGGAAATTGGGTCTGGTTAAGGCACTCAAATTGACAGTCAAGACTCGTAGCCGACACATAATTACCGAATTTACTAGAAATCTCCACGCGCCGCAATCACTGTATCGGCCAGCGCAGCGCGATGGCTATGCCCGGGTCGTATTAAGAGTCCATTACACAGGAGGTCGGGGGCAGGCGAGGACTATCCTCGTTTGGTAGTAGTGGCAAGAGCTGGCGATGCCATCGGAAACAACTTTCGGTGAGTTTCAATTTGGCTCGGGTACAAATTAAGTTTAACGATGTCAATTTGCCCCCATCAGATAATGACAGCGAGTGCATGTGTGTGTGTGTCTCTGTCTATCGCTCAAGCCGACATATCCATGCGAAAACATGGGACACGGGTCCCCACTAATGTACTTGAAAACGTCGCCTAACAAGCCGTTCTACATTACAAGTGTGTCAACCAACCGGTGTTTTTCGATTTTTCACTGCCAACAACAATGACTTGACAAATTTTATATCCCCAGCGATCGATACGATATGCTGTAAGTAAGATCAGCACCAACACTGCGATGCCGCGACAGACATTGTTTAGGAAATACGTGACGAGCGAATTGGGAGATATTACAATTACACACGAATATGATGAATAAATAAAATAAAATACAAATATATTTTAATCATTGTTTTCAATACAATAAAATGTTATTGCTATTAAAATATTTTTCACTTAATTCGGGGATGGAACATTAAAAAGTAATGGTAAAATCATAGAACTAACTTTTCGCCAATCTTGATTGATCGATTGAAGTTGCAACATTTGTAACAAACATATGTCGCATGTTCTATTTTATGATGGTCCTATGATCCTTTATTATAATCCTGTATTTAATTAATTATTATTTAATAAAATTATTATAATCATTTATAGTAAGAATCTGAAAATTGAACTAAAAATACTCGCGTAATCTTTAAGTGTATTTTTACCTATTTTATATCGAAAAAGTGTCTCAATATTTAGATTATTTTTTTACTTTGCTTCCCTTCTCTCATAATCGACTTTTCTTTATAATGCTGTCTCTGTATTTGCAGTACCGGTAGCAAATTCTGGTTAGTGTACTTTTTATACAATTATGTCTCATTACAGGCTGATGTTGCTTATGCAACGAAATAGCGCATACTAATAATTTTAAAATGCAATTACTGTACTCATTCCTATGCTATTACTTTTACGTTATAAAAGGGGCTTTATTTCGAAAACAAAGTTGCGAAAGACATTTGTCGAAATGACTCAAGTTACATGAGAAACAAAAAACCAAATTGAATACATATGTGAGGGTCACGAGATCTTTGCAAATATCCTCAAACAATGTTGCTACGACATCGTATTTTGTAACTTTGTTGCTCAGAAGATCAAGATATAGCGTAATATCTGGGCACTATTCAGATGCACTAATTCAATCATCCTGCAAACTGCAGCATTTTTCTAATCCTATGGTCTAATTAATTACATTTTCTTTTTGATGGTTTGGATTTCGTTATTACTTTTTTATGCGTCTGTTGAATTTGAACTTCGTTAAACTGTGGCGCGATTCTTCAATTATAAATGTGTTTGTGATCAACAAACAGAATAAAAAAATATAAAATACATGTACTTACTATTCGTTAAAACGTTCGACAAGAGTTGATGACAGCTTATCTTAAAAGCCAACACATGTTGGTTGCATAGTGATCCCATTATTTACAGATATATCGAGCAACCCTATTCGATACTATCTCAATGTACACTTTTCATCTCAATAGGAATTAACAGATGTAACCCAAATTGATTAAAATAATTAAATGTCATTCACATTGCGTTTGGATAAGCAGAAAACATTTTCTATGAAACGTGGTAATGATCGATGGCGACTGAACTTGTATTGTTTGTCGATAACCAATAAATTGGTAATCATAAACAATACTTTAAATAACTTTTGTATGCTTTGTATGTATTTTTGTACTCTCATGTAAACCTTTTGACAAAAGAAATGATCCAATTATCAAAAGTACAGAGTTACTTCATGTTACTTGTCGGCAAACAGAGCCACAAATTCGTTCATGCAAATTGCAATAAACGTAACCGGGGTATATCGTCTTTCACATTACAAGACGAAACAACAACAAAAAAACACCACAATAAACGAAACACTATTAACTGCATTCGCCACGAAATAAAAACTCGCAATGCGTAGCGAGCTAGTTTTGTGTTTCCAGGTTATATAACCTAGTCCCTACTATCTAGCGCATCGCTAGAGTTCAGCAGTGGTTTTATATAAAAAGGCGTTCATGCCCAGATGGAATCAGACTATTGCCTCCTCGCATTAGCACTAGATGACGCTTACACCATCTCCATTGAACGACTGTTTTCAATTCTACTGAAATAAAATTTAATGTATTTTCAGTCGCTGGGTGCGTACCACTTTGCATGATAATATAATAATGCACATATCGCTACTGACAGTGCCACACTGTCAACTGGGTTAAACTCAGCGATCTCGTTGCAATTAAGAGATGCTCTGAATACAGTTATTTTCAAGCGCAGCACAATGCCGATACAATTTTGTGCGATCGATTGAAATTATGAAAAATAGTATATCACTTACAGTAAACAAAAATGTTCTAGATTTTAATACTAATATTAAAAATAAGGCAGTCGTCAACCAAGATTCAAATCCGCATTTTACGAAGTGAATATACGTGTAATTTCCTGAAACCCCAAGATCCATGAAAAGGGATGCCCGGGTCAAGTAATGAAACTAGGTTACCTAAGCGAACCACTCGAAAGACCCCATCGATGGCGCTAACTGGATATCTTACACGTCAAGACATCGCACGCTTGAGTGCAAACAGCCAAAACACAGAAGCAGAGGGGGTTAGAAGGTGGAGGAGGAACAAAAAAAAATTCCCTGCAAGGCATATCTGGGAACCCAATTATTCGCGAACATATATCCCGAGCACGGCGGCTTACTTAACACAATTGCATGCCACGGATAACGTAGCATGTCGCCAAATACGACGGGCCCCTGTTTAAACACACGCGCACCCCGAGTTGGCCTAGATGAATACATTTTTCCTATCTCACTTTCCCCCCTATATACACTGCACATACAGAGTATATGTGCAACCGCGTTAGCTCGGCCTCGTATATATATAGGTGGATGCACGCGCATATGCACGTCTACATTCTTACTCTGTTGTCCATATGATATGCATATTTATAATTATAAATTTCCACACAGACTGCATTAGACCTATAACAACAGCGGCGGCGGCAGCGCCCCCTCCCCCCCAATGTATATGCATTTCATTTACTTGTTGGTTTTGCGGGCGCACGCAACTAATGGCACATTGTTGTTCCAACATGTAGCCCTACTTTGCCATAGCTATGCGTAGCACCGGAGCTTTTAGCCCCAACCGAACACAGGTTGTAGGAGGCGTACAACGGAAAATAAAAATGAGGGCGCTCTGTGACATTAGTAAACTAGAAAAGTTTAAGGCGTTACTTAGCTTATGAGACCGTTTTCAGATACACGCTCATTTTTATTAACTACCATGCATTGTACATGTTCGGTAGAAGAACGCCGAAGCAAGCGAGAACATTTAGTGCCAGAAACCCTTTTTTATTTTTTTTAAAGTTATTTAGAAAGTTCTGCTTCTTAAATAAGGAAAGTTTCAGATCTTTTTGAAATTCGGTAACATTTTTATTGAAAATGAAAGCTGAAAGTTGAAAGTATCAAAACTTAAATTGAATTACATTTAAATTCAAATGATGTGAACACATTTGAAATGCCATCAAATTAAATTACAACGAAGTAAAATGAAAATGGAGAACAGTATAAAAATAATTGAAACTTAAAATAGTAGAGTAGAAGCAGATGGTAGTAATAACAAATCTTGGCAAGTTTAGTTTTGGAAATCTGAAATTTATTTTCTTCCTGAAGAGAACGTTTTTATCGACGAACTTGTTGTCGATTCTCGATTGCAGTCCTTTGGTCGTTATAAACGAGTATATATTTTGTAATTGAAATTTTCGATGATTAAAAATTAAGCTAATTTAAAATACGTTCATTAAAAAATAATAAACGCCAAACTTTTGATATATTTTGACATCCCCTCTAAACGTTATTTCCAGGGCTTTTGCGTAATTGTCACATGTTTAAAAAAGTTAACATCTATAATTCATCCTAATTATTATTTATACGCATGTGAAGTACCCCAAGGCCTTTGCAACATTACGCGCAAAATGAACGTACATTTAATTGAAAAAAGCCACAACATCTGACGTTGTGCATCGTTTAACTGCGCACACTCTATGGTACCTCGAGTCATTTGATGGGTTCGCCTACAGGTTAAGGCGCACGCATGGCAAAGTTATGGGGGTTAAGTTACCCCCACGTCCACCTAAAACTTATTCATGGTTGAAGTGCTAAGGAAAAAATATTTTCCGATCGTTTGACGATCTACTAGTTGACATTCCACTAGACGTTCTACTAGTTCAAGACCTTCAGTAAGAAGACGCGGAGTGGTTCGGTGCGATTTTACGTCGTTGCGCTAAGGATCGACATATCTTGATATTGTCACAATGATCAAGTGCACAATATTTCCCACTATTCCCCCTCCCCCCAACACAACTGAAATAAGAAGGGGGGATGTTTGACGTACCAAGCCAAAAACAGCCAACGTAGCAAAACGCACACAGGCTGGCGGAACTTAGCATCGCGTGACCCCTGTTCATTATCCGCAGAGCGCCTACGTACACAAACATGTTTATTCTTTCAAACCAGAATTATCGTAATTTAAATACCAGGCATATCATATGGAATCGGATGGCACTTGCTCTCTCCGTTTCCCCTCAGGAATCCCCCAGCGAGTATTGTATTAGCATTATGGGGGCAGGGTTGGCGTGGTGGTAGGCGGGACCAGCAAACTACATACAGGGGGTAGGGTGAGCTGTTACAGCCTCTTTAACGGAAAATGCCTGCAAGGGAGAGCGGAAAACCGATTATTTAAATTAAATTACATTTACAGAATGCGCGCCATTACAAACTTGTGTGACTCGGGCGGTCAACTAAATTGCATTTCTTCACGGTGCTACGAATTCTTTTGGCACAATCTATTCAAGCATACTGTTTTGTTCGGTTTCACTTTGGGTTTTAACCATTAATAAATAATAAACGAAAGTTAACAAATAATTGAAAAACTATTGTACCAACAAACATTCAAATTTTAACATAATTTGATTGTTAAAGGGATATCTTATATAAATGATTAATTAGGACGAATCACTTTATTTTAAAGTGCTAGCTGTTTTCTTTAATCGTGTTTTCTTTGATAAGTTCAATTTAAAAAACAAGCAAACATATTACATTTCAGTTTCTTAAGTTAAAATAAACAATAGTTATACATGCATATTCAATTGTTAGACAACTCCTGAAAAAACTGATAACTATATTTTACTAAACAATAAAATCAGTTAAATCACAAATGATTTGTTTGCATCCTATTCAGGAAATAGTAATTTGAAAAAGAAAGATGACGCAAAGTAAACCATGCTTAAATTTTTACTTAGACGAAGTTACTTCCATTAGTTCTTTAAAGCCTTCGATGCACCAAATGCTGGGACGAGTGCGTAAAAAATGGCATACATGTATCCATGGCCATCATGTTAAGTTATTTATTGCGCTGCAACAACGGATAGGGTTAACGAGATAAATGCGTTCTAAAAGGTTTACGCCGGAGTCATTGTGCATTAATTAGACAAAAAAATGTGAAGGAGGCTTTCAGTAAATCTAAAATATATGTGTACAAGGGCTCAAGTAATAGAAAGTCGCAGAGGGTGACGCAGTAAATCAATCTTGCTGTCTCTCCGGCACAAAATGGAGCATTAAATTCGGGTCCACAGTGCACTAATGTATGAATAAAAAATGGAATTTTTCGCCTATCGTGGTGTTGGCGGTTATGAACGCCCATGTTCTCAAACCGTAGTCTCATTTCGACCATTGGATAACTAATCTCGCGTCCCGCTATTAAAGTCTATACGTGCGACGACAATGTGTATTCGTTTGGTTGTAAAAATGAAAACAGCGACGCGAGGTCGCGTGACTACCTACGACCGAGATTCGACCACGATTTGCGAATATGGATGTTGCTCTTACATGAAAGGGGCTCACAAATGTAAAGAAATTAAACGACAAGGTCGATCTAACACAATGGATCTCTTATTCAAAGAAAACTAAAGTGTCCGACACGCATTCTGTAGAAATCATAATTTACAGTGAGAGTCAAAATAAAAACAGATTATGTCTGTTGAATGCTTGTTTGCGCCGTACCTTTCAATACGATTTCAATTCGATTGAAACTATCGACAAATGGAAAAGCGTTTGCCTGACGGCAACACTTCCAACAAAATGTCACAGGCATTGTCCAGACGTAATCATAAACGAATATGTGCCAACAAGGATCATTCTCCACCACCAGCTGCCCTGAGTTTCACCCATTCTTTTTTGCGCAAACGTCCATATTTGTTGGTAAGTTGCGTTTTCATTCATCGGCGCATTTGTCAATTCCCCCTCCCCCTACCCATCTGGTGGCACACGCGTCAGATCAGGCCACACCAACAAACCCCCCTCTCCTGGATACACACACAATTTCACTGCTATTAGCTTCGACAAATAATCATTCTTGGTCCGCCGTGAAACACTCTCGCGTGACTCGGGCCATTTATATGTCGGCTGGACTCGCGTTCGGGACGAGTACAAGAACTGGACCTAATAAATGAGTGCGGCTTGTAAAAAAAACGGAAATGGGGTGTGTAAATATTAACCGTCCAATGCTGCACGTTATCAGTGGCCACCAATAGACCAACGCAGAATGCTTGATTGCACTGCTCTGTCGGTGTCCAGTATATGAGAGCATCATCTATAACATAAATATGGCTTCTGTTTTAGCGCTAAAATTGGTTAATAGCAGAGCGTTACAGTTGGAGAGTGGATCGGGTTCATATGTCTCTTTGGTTTCTAACGCATCAAGCCAAAACACACTGTACTCGCAAAATTGCGATACCTATCAGACGTAGTATGCCAACTAGTGTGGCTGAATCGCAACTCATATAAAAAATAATTAAAAACCTGAAGGATGGATTTCTCGCTTATTAAATAGGTATGTTTTATTGGTACCAATATTGAACAATATAGAGAAAAATTGCGAGAAATTGGTTTAGCGACAAGAGTTAGCGATAACTCTTCTATAATAATGTTGAATCTTTCTGGGCTGGCTGCCCAAAACAGTACAGTGGAAAGACAACTCAACCACTCAAGAGAAAAATGATTCAGCACTCGTTGGTTTAAAAACACGGAAAAAACTCCTTGGTTTTATTCTGGCAAACGTAGCAACCACAAACAATACGTTGATACAAATTGCAGCTGACCCAACAGCCAGCAAAATCCAACAAATAATAGTAAACTATTATTTAAAATGAAAAAAAAACTAGACAACCGTGAGAACTGACGCTACAGTTACGCTACAGACTGACAGACATATGGCGCTGTAGCGTCAGTTCCCAGGGATTTTTAGTTTTTTTTTCATTTTAAATACTATTATTATATTAGAAGAGTTATCACCAACTCTTCGTCTTTTTTCGTCCGGCCTGTCCCGGGCACAACCCCCATTTTTATTGAAAATAATCCAGACGTTCTTTTTCCTATTATATTGTTCAATAATATCTCCGAATTTTACTGGATGCGTCCCGTAACTGGATTAAGCTGCTCAGTGCGTCTCAAGTGCCGTAAAATTTAGCAAAAATCGCATCCGTGGTCAATGAAAGACTAACCTCTGAACGACAAAAAGGGAATAATACGCTTAGGCATTAGGCATTCACGTAACCATTAGACTATAGACACGTACACAGGTACTGTAGGCCTGCCGATAGTTTTACCCACTGGTCATTTAGAAAAGGTTTATGCATGTGAAAAGTACAGTATTACCGAATAAATTAATTGGATTAACAAAAATAAAAGCGTTTTCAGCTATGTTCTCGACAAATACGCTACCCAGGTTATCATTTTGGTAGCTCGTATGAGTTTTGTTCTGGATTAATACGTTTTTCTAGTCCGGGTAGTGACACGACACGCACAAAACGCCCATCAGGAACGGCAGAGTCCGCCACAAATTAAGGAAATTATTGTGATTAAACAGAAGGCAACTGCCAATTTTAAGTGTAGCGCCATTAGATCTAGTCAATTTAGGCGGGAGCTAAATTGCTGGGAGACACGAGTGGTTGCTCCACAGCGTAAGTCTGAAACCAAATTATGTTGACGAATGCGTGCCACCACCGCCGCCGCCGCCGCCTGTGGATGGGCGCGGGGGTTTGACCGAATCGAGCTTAGGACATGGAGTACAGTTAGACCCTAGATCGGGGACGAGAGCCTCCTCGTCGAGAGGAGAAACGAGGCGGATGATTAAAATCAAATAATGGCTATAGGTTTTACCCACTGAGTGTACTGTGCATACGGTACAGTATACATGCTTATATGTACGTGCACATATATTGTATACTTATATATATATATATACATTGTGCGAGCACATCACACACACACAAACACAGGGGATGCCCCGGGGGAACTCAGGACCCACATTTTGTAATATATAAAATATGCATGTAATAACGATGCGGGTAAAAATATTCCAGAGACCCCCAGACAGATCGTGCAGAATAATTTAGCGGTAAGATAGTTGTTTAGACGTGTGGCATCTTTATCGTTCGTTTTCTGTTTCTATTGTATTTTTCCCAAGTGCTGTTTGACGCGCCACGAATGACGTAAAATCTTCTGATGGCTCGATTGCAGCTGATAAAACCTTCGCTTTTTTTCGGTGGGTGCCTTCTAGGCGCTATAGAGATAAAGTCGAGAAAAAACTACATATTACTCTAGACCTTCTCATCTTATTGGTGGTTTGCACCTTTTTTGAAGCGCCATACACATGTGGACTTTGTTTCAATTTGTTTCTCTATTGGGATGCTTTCTAAGTAGACAGTGTCAATGTTCGACTCGTCGCGTCAGCATAGTGTTCATGATGGCAGCAAGACTTCCATAATAAATCAGTAACAATTTCTTATACTGAAGATTGCGATACTGTAATTAAACAAAATACAAATGTATTGTTATTCACCGGTATTTTTCCATGAATTCTACTGATATTTGAGGAATGTGTCAGTGTCTCGCGAAAAGTCACCTATATTGTTGATGTTGAATGGCAGAAGTGGAACAGTTTATTACGTGTCAGGTAATTTTACAGACTATTAAAATATGAATTTATCCTGCGACTGGCCTCAGTAGGATTTGAAAACAGACAGTAGTCGCCATAAAAAAAATTCTCGGAATAAATAATAGAGCTAGGCGAGGTCGGAGCAGGATATCCGGGGCAAAATGATTACCTGGTGCCAAGTCCAACGTGAAAGAGGATACACACGTAAATAAGAAATGCAGGTTGGGGGCTTCCTACACGAGCATACTCGCAGTTATATTAAGACCCGTTCGATTATTCATGCGTACCACTATACGGCAAAAATCATTGCCAAATGCGAATGGACACGATTGAGTGATGTCCGTCTTTGAAAATCATTTTGCCATGCACATGACATAAGACAGCAACAAACTGTTTTAATATTATCACGCAAGCTTGTGATAACCCTGCACATGTATTGTCTTTCCATGTGCATAGAGGTTGATGGATCAGATTGACATTCGAAAGTGAAAATCAGTCTTGCCTAAGCCTATAAGTTTCACACAATCTATAATATTGTATCGTTAAGATGAGATTTTGGAATCCTTAAGCAAATGCACGTAAAATAATACGCCTATGTTAGAAAGGGGGTTGACACTTCGATGCGAATTCCGAATCCGAAACATATAATTCATTCAGAATCGGAAATCCGTCAAAAAACACCTGCTGCAGCAGTGTAAGCAACCGTTGAATGCCGGACTTTCAAACAACCGCCAACTTGGAGGTATCCAGCAGTGGATGAAATCCGGGAAATTCATCCTGTAAAGGCAAGGTCTCAGGAATAAGCTAAGTACGCTAGTCGCTACACTCAGGATTTCTGACGATTGTATCAAGTGGTGCTACAGCTTCAAACCGTACATTTTTGTTGACGGTAGATTTTTTTTCGACACAAAATAGGGAGAACCCGTCGAAAGTTACGACAAAGACCAAGTCAAATATTCCGCAAATGTTATACAAATATCGACCGTTTCATACCCGCAGGCGAAAAAATAAATATATCCATGTAAAACAAACAAATACACATAATCATGACTCACGAGGGTTACCAAAAAAAAAAAAAGGAGAACCTTCTCTCCGCCATAGTGCGGGTGGATCGACGTTGCCATGGACACGCTCGGCACGAAGAAAATAAATCTGATATCCAAAAAAGGGTAACCGAAATAACGTTTCCAGCGGCAGCTATATTCAGTGGGGACCAACACCAAAAGTACATATAGAAAATACAGTATTATGCAGCTTAGACACAGTCACATATGATAATGGCAATGCAAATACAGGAATGGATTCAAAATTCGAATGTTGTCTTCGTCTATATGACTGCGCGCACTCCTATGTGTATTGGCTCGTCAGTATTCATAAGTAGAAGAGGAATCTTCCAGAGACCTACTTTTAAACGATTTAAAAATTAATTTCCTTCCTCAACTAACATTCATAAGCGGTAATGTGTTGCTTTGATCCATGCTTCACTGATCTTGTGTCTTACGTTCGAATGTTCAATTGCAACCTGTTTGGATAATTAAATTTGTCAAATAACATTTAGCTTATTTAGAGCAATCAGTGCATTACTTAGATAGCATGAACAAGGGCAAAAGACCACTAGCTCCCACAATACGCTTATATATGTATATATATGTAATGTTCTGCTCCATTAGCGTTTTACTATTATCCCGAATTTTGTTCAAATGACCGGTTGCTATGAGAAATACTTAAAAAGGTATCCACGGTACAGAAATGTCTAACTTTGATATACCTTAAACTTAATGTAACGTAAACTATTGATGACTCGTTGATGGAGCGATATCTTTCTCTATCGTCGGCAATTCAATGTTTTCACGAATTCGGGGTCCCAAGAGGACTCATACTGTATATAGCTTCAATACAAATATTGCCATCTCGATTTTGCCAAAATCTTGCCCGCACGCCGCGCTCAGTCGATTTGAATATTCAGATCAGCGTCGGCAAAGAGAGACCGCCGGCGAGAAAGAACCCAATAGTATTATTGCATATCTCTGATATTTGGCCAATCGTGGCGCCGATATCGTCCCAGTCGCGGATAGGAAAATTCCGCGGAGACTGGAGCAAGAGAGACAGAGTTAAAGTTCAAAGATGCGGCAGAATCAAAATTAACATGAGCGCACTGTGACATAAGGTTGCGTGTTACATAGTGACCCCAATACGAATCCAAACATTTATTTCAAAAGCTATTGAAGCTATATCCGCGTTCAGCGCTCTGCGTAGAGGTCAACTGAACTGTGAATAGTTCAATAAGTCTAGATCGTTGATGAATCAGGACAGCAGCTCGGCTCTACGCACCCTCCAGTTTTGAAAGCGCCATCAGCGGCGGTCTTTCACACGATGTGGCACCGCAAGCACTAATGCGAGCAGCCAATATTATTCTACTGGAAAAACCATTGCGAAGGCCATCAGAAATATCATTGTATTTCTTATTTTAGGAGTTCTCCAAAGCCTTCACGCAGCCCTGGATCCACAATCATTTTAATAAGATTTCCAGACGTCCTAAAACGTACCCTAAATTCCTAAAATCATAAAATCCTATATTGTAGCCAATCACAACAGATGGAAATTTTGAGTGGGAAGGAGGGGAGACGAAATCGCAGAGTATACAAATTCGCGCAATAAATAAATGTTTCCTCTGGCGGCAAAAATGATGACACCACGAAATCTGGTATTTCCTTCTCGGATAATCTCTTTTTTCCTTCTCTCTTTCTCTCTCACTCTTCCACACTCCACGCACAATAGTTTAGATAGACTAGTTTGTGTATACACACACTCATGTGCAAAAAGCACCGACAAAATGTTTAATTCATTTTTCCCCACGTAAACCTGCGCCATAGGTCTATACATAAATATTCCATATACAGTATAAGAGTGCATATATAAGATCCCCGGGAAAAAATAGGTGTAGTAACATTTTACGGATCATAAAAGTGGGACAAAAAATTCAGAGTAGCAAGTGGCATATCTATGCACGTCTAAACCAGAGTTCATCCCTACAAGCGAAATCTTCGCTCCACTCAAGCAGAAGGAGAGACTCATAAAGTTCCCGAAATCGATTTTTTCCGACTCATATTTGGGGAAAAAAACAATTCTTGCTTGTGTAGGCGCCTAAGCATGTCATTTCAGAATGTAAAGTATTGTACTATTTTCAAAAGTCATTGACTCTGGAACGATTGTGTTGCCACAAACTGCATTTGTTTGCATTAAACGTGAAATAGCCTTCGTACACATTGGATTATTTGATCCGAACAAACAAGCCAAGCATGAGTAATGGTTTTTCTGCCCCTTAACAACGAGCAATAGCTAATCGCAGGTGTGCTGTGTGGAGAAGCTAACCTTCTCGAAGCGATGGAGAAATAGGCAAGCATTGTTGATTACTTTATGAACTAAAAAGTAGCTAAAGATCATTATTCATTTCAGAGGTGCCAATAATTTTTACAATAAATTTAGAAAAGTGCTTTCCTTGCGCATCTAGAAACAATTATCAATTGCCATTGAATTAACAATCATTAAATTTGAAAGAAAAAGGCAAAGTATATTATTTTCTATAAACGTTTACACTTGTAAGACGAAAGGCATATTTTTATTTTATTTCCCATCTGTAGTCGCTGCACTACAGGCGTTTCTCAACCCCTCTTGAACCTTAAGCACTATGCAAGGGCCACATTTTCACTAGTACCCCGGGATCGGCAGCTTTTGTTTAAATATCGTTTATAAATTTCAAACGGATAGGATGTAAATTTTGCAGTTTCACATTCTGTGACTTAAATAACTTTCAATATAGAAACTATAGATTAAGCTAACATCTATTACTTAGACTGTTTTCACGCATTTGTGACAACTCTTACGCAAAATAAAACAATGACATACATAATTTAGATAAAAATATGCTAAGGACTAAAATTGCTATCCTTTAGGTCGTTGATAAGTTATCATCTGTTGATAATTTGAAAGGCGTATCACGATATTAGGGCCCAAGATGAATGGAATTGACTGTCATGATGGAAAGCGTCGCAGCTAAAAATAAATAAAAAACGCATATTGTCTACATCAAGATAAGATATTGAGTGCAAAATGTTTCTGCGCATGCGCAGACGGTTTATAAAGAGCACGAGCGAGGACGCACTTTGACAAATATCGAGAATTTTCCGCATAACCAATTTCATATAATATAAATGTAACGTTATTTCACGAAAAAGATGCAGACACCGATAAGGATCCATTATTGAGCGAATTCGGCATTTTGGATAGTGTATGTCTGTGCCACTCAGGCTGACTGGCAAACGCTCTCATGATAGGGATGGGCGATAGTTTCAAAACGATCAAAATCAACGTATTCTAAATGCTTTACGAAAATATTGGTGGTAGTTTTCCATGTTACACGTCGAACGTTACACGTAAAATGTGATTCTTGCAGTCAGTTTAAGCATCCTACCATTATCACGATTGCTTAGAATAATCGATACGATTGAGAGCACCTTATTCTTTTGATAAATTTTTAATTGTAATTGTAATAAACATATAAAATCATGATAAGTAGACAAATTTACAAGCACCAATCTATTCGTCAGCGGTTTGTGATTTTTAAAACACAACTTAAACGATTAAAGAGTAATTAAGTAGAGACATTTTGACTCTCTACTTAAAAATATATCCGAATCGGCGTGCTTCTGCACTTTTTTAAAGAGTAATTATCGAATACATTTATGTTTGAGAGACAATATCCTTGTGAAAGATATGAAATTATTTTTGAAAAAAAATGTATTTGCACAAGTACTTTTACTTGTAGTTGCTTCTGTTCTTAACAAAAATATAACGATGTCGAAATGTTTCTGGATAACCCTGTACTTATATGCAGTTGTGCTAAATAGTTCTTGCGAACGAAGCAACATGAAATATCGGAAAAAGGATCGGCCGCACGCATTCCTTGCACCTTTCCACATCATATGATTCTTTACTCTGAAAATGCACTATTAATTTTATCCCAGCAGCGGAATGGCAGTTTCGCAAACTATCTACTCTCAAAGCTTGAAACTAAAGATTGCACCATCGATTGTTGTCTTACTATCGCCCACCCCAACCCGTTCTACGTAGCGATGAGGAGGACCTCGCTTTTCTCAACACGCCTCGGGCTCAAGCGCAGGAATCGTTTCTGCTTCATGTGTAACAAAGTTTCGATCACACACTCTCAAGCGTGCGCACATAGGAATCTGTGCCGGAGCGCGTCCTGTATATTCCTTCGGAAAGAGAGAGAGAGGAAATGAAAAGGCCAACGTTGCATATATAAATAGTGGGGGTGGGGGAGAACATAATCCGTGATTTATGCGACTATTCCACAGTGGAAGGGGGTAGGGGCGGTTGGGATGGGCGAGCGTACGTGAACAACGTCTAATGCTGCGTGTGTGTGTGTGTGCACGAGGCCACAATTAATTTTGGCACAATTGGCAGACCTTTGTCAGAAATGGAATGAGCAATCACATCCGACACGACACTTGGAAATCTTGTGTAGGCCAGTGGCTGGCAAACAGTGTTGCGCAAAGAAGAGGTACTAGTATTAGTAGATTAAAAAAATTAGGAACTACAAGCGCAATATTTAAAAATGTAATATTATTTTTTTAAACGACAATATCTGATATTATGTAATGGTGAAACAGGTGCGTGTTCATGTATATTTAAGGTCAAATTAAATTACACCCAAGTCTAATGACATTTTTTATTTCTGAAACAAATACGCACAAAACGTCAAAGTATTGATATATCGTTATAGAGCAAAGAGTGCGTCATAAAAAAATCTTACGGCGCAAAAGAAAAGTTTTAAAAAGTTGAACATTTTAAATATCAGAAGAATATAATGAAGATTTGCTTCGAAAGACTACAAGCATGTCCTTAAAGTCTCCGAGAAAAAAAAACATTAAACAAAACAAAGTAAAGCAAGGGCTAATATCCCTACCAAACCCAGAACACCGTTAGGGGAACGACGACGTCCGAGCTGGCGAAACTCAGAAATGTTCAAAACGATTGCTAACCGGAAAATTGGTAACAAAATGTTAATTTCTTCAAATTTGTTGTTGGGTTTTGACGAAAGTGTGGTTGGAATTAATTATTCATTATGTTTTGCAAATGTTCTGTCGTTTTTATTTGTACATTTCTGAGTTTCGCCAGCAAAGCCTCAAAGATCGTTCCTCCAGACGTGTTCTGGGTTTGGTAAAGTTATTAGCCCTCGCTTTACTTTGTTTACTAAGATTATGGGTTCAGGTAGAATTGATGTTTTGTTTCGTCATCTCGTCTTCAGAACAATTTAGCCACGTCGAGTAACCCCCAGCTGCAAGATCTCGCGTTTCCCCAGCGATAGTCGCGACAGAACTCGGGGAAATTTCGGTGGATCGAACACAAAACCGTTCCTCCACCACCACCACCACCACCTTTCCCATCAGCCTCTCTATCTCTCACGGTCTTCCACTGGCCAAGTTTCTAGGAGCCATCATTTCTCATGTGTCGCTGGCACGTCGCGCGTGCACACGCACGCACAGGCGCCCGGGCTGCGTCGGCTATTGATTGGCGGGAGGTGGGGGCGAGGGGCGAGGGGCGAGAGGGCGTGGGCGGACGTACGAATATGCCCACTGTGAAGGTCGTCCATCTATCGGCAACGTTTGTTGCGTAACGTCGACGTTTAAACAACGGTAGGTCTATTGTGGAAATAGATAAACCGAAGCTGCCACACACACACACACCACGCTGGGTCGATTTCTTTCGACCGCGCGGTGAGGCGAAAGACGGACGACGGTGAGAGAGACAGATACGAAGACCGAAGAGTGAGGGGCGAGTCTGGCAGCACTGGCCGAGGCCAATGTTCTCATGTGCCGAAAGGCCTCAGATGAGTTATGGTGCTCCGGACAGCCAGTCTGCACTCATTGCGTTTTCGGCAACAGATGTTCAGGGCTGCCCATGCAGATTCCTTGAGCCAATGGCGCTTCCAATATTTTTAATTAATGGCGGACGGACAATGGCGGATTGTTCTAGTGGACCGCGGGCAGCAGCCAATGATTTATTAGCAGAATGGAAAATGAATGTTAAAAATTAAAACAATGCTTTTAAATTTTGTGGTATCTTTCATTTTTATATCCCAGTTTCTTTTTATGCAAGGTGTGCACATCAAAAAAGTATTTTTTATGTCTTTCGGAAATGTTAACATATTCTTTTTAAACCTAATCCTGTTAAGAATCAACACAATAGTTAATTCTATTAGCTCTGAGAGAGCCATTGCATTATGGCGTTTATTTAACTTGTGAAAAATGGTGTCCAAGTTAGAAGATCGAACCGTTGTTTCGTATTTTCCCAGAAAGTCTGTGGGAGGAGAGGTTTGGGCAATCACATTTGAAACGTCTCGTTCAGTAACACAAAGCTTCTACAGAGTAGAAGCACTTGCGTCACTGATACATTGTCGCGACAATAAGTTGCTTAGTTAACATCTCACGCATCCCTGATTCGCAGTTTCACTCAATTTAAGTGACGTATGTCAAATAGTCCAATTGTTATGGCTTTGATACATCAGAGTTTTGTACAATTTCACGTTGGTTTTTGTAGATATGCAAACCTTTATGGCTCAAAAACAAATGCTGAACTTGTGAATTTCCTTTAAACCACTCCTCGACTTCACTTCCTGGCCCTTTAAAATATTGTCTTGCACCATTATGATTTGGCCTCATACTGACTTCTTTACTGAGCGCCATTTTGGAACACCCGAATTAAATAAAACGCCATAATGTAACGCTCCGTTGACTCGGATTAACACAAGATTAAAATAATAGCAAAAAATAAGCAAACTAACATTTAAGATATTTTCTATCAGTTCATTGATTAATGCTTTGAGAAATAACTAACCAATTGCAATTGACTAACACATTTTACAACATACTGGAGTTTACACAGTGTCATAAGCTGAACCGCGAAAAGAAAGTAAACGCCTTATCCAATATTTGCTCTTCCCCACAGCACTCCCCATAAACATACACTTCACTACAAATTCATACAGTCTACTGTATAGCACTCAGTTGAAGGAGGGCAAAATAAAGCCATCATTTTTCCTTTCTCAGTTTGCGCATTTTCCACGCTGACATTTATGATGGAAATGAAAATTACTAATGATTACCAAACAGGGTGCGGTTTCACGAGGAAACTCGCCTAATAAATCAACAATGTGGTAGACAAGTTCAATAGATTACCACAAATTGATGAAGCAGTCACACACTTATTGCTAGATAAATAATAAGGGGAAATGTAAAAAGAGCAACAGGCAACACACCTGACAGAATACTCAATAGTAGGAAAACTACGAGTATAACCGAATTAAAGCCATAAAGATCACAAAATGACGTAGTCATATTTTAACAATAAGGCATATGAATCGACTGATGGATTAGAGTTATTTATCCCCAATTAAAACATTCATAAAAAGCATCAATGCTTCGCAAACCCGTTGCGATTGTGCACCTCATCGAACAGCAAAGTATATTTAAATAAATCTAGTCAATTTAAATTTTCCTAATGAGCCGACACTGCGGTGGCTTGAGTGCCTACGTCATATTCGCAATCAAACACGTATCCCAATCGCCTTGTATATTCCACATTCACACGTTATTTGAGTTCTCCGAGTATTAGGGATACTCTTATTTCGTTCTACACAAATTAATCAAAATATTTTCCATGCACTAATACATATAAGTTCAAAGTTGTCCAGTGATCCAATAACGCACGCCGATGAAACAATCGTGTGCTCCGGCATCGCACTGACAAGCGCTTAGTGAGCAACTCTTTCCAGGCACACACCTACGTGTTCACTAAGGACTTAGGAGGATCCACCTTGTCTACAACTTACGTAGTAAATATAAGAAAAGGCACCCCCAACTATACCCCCATTGTACACTATCGGTGTGCGCAGATTCTACGGTGCACCTGAGCAGGCCTAATTCCAGAGAAAAATTGTCGCGTTCCTCCAAGGATCGGGAATCGATCGTCGCCCGGAGTTCGTGCCCGGAAAACAAACAAGCTGGGGGGCCGCGGCGCGCCCAGACGCTTTGATAAACGACACACGTTCATCCCATATATATATATATATATATATACACATACACATACGTGAGCGGAGGAGGGCGGGAGTTTTGCTCCCCCACACCTCTCCCTGCATATCACTCGGGCAAAATAATAAATTCCGGTCCACGTCATTTGCAACACTCCCGAGCTTAATTTCAGCAATTTGAAAACAACGCCCGCATCCATCCCAACAATCGTATCACTATTATGAGGGAATCGAGAGCGGGCACCCGAGCAATAAAACGCCGTGTGCCACACCGGTGCAACGGCTCGAATACTGTAGTGGCCGCCATTGCTCACACACTGGAGGGCGCTGATGCTAGTCGTCACATGAACTCCATAGTTGAGTGGCCACTATACGGGTGTACTACGTATAGTGGACTTTGATGCGCCGAAAGAAAGAACATGAGTTGAACATTTTTCATAAAGCAGATGAGTTTCGCTGGCTTGGTAATTGCCGTGGCCTTTAAATATTAGGACAGACTTCGCTATTTTTGACGATTAGGGGGCGCTACACGCTACTGCGCTATAGGTCTACATGGTAATTTTCACTGGAGATGCAGCATAATACAATTCTTGTCTTTAACTCCAGCTGTTGACTTACGAAATATCAAGGTGTGCTGCAGGCAAGTGTATCTGTTGTGAGCTCAAATCGATTCACTTTTGAGTTTTACTCGTATGACCAACTGTGCACTTCATGTTTCGCGAGGTGGATTGTCTTTGGTGCAAAAATGACACCTGCCAAAAAATTTTGTCTGCTCAATATCTAGTATTTTTAAAATGTCCAATCAACGGTGAACCTCCTTAACAAACATTAAAAAAAATGATGCGCTTGGCTAGATAAAAATAATGTTAAGTTTCACAGCAAAAAATCACTTTGCGCAAATAAGCTTTCTAACAGATCAGGGATCGATTCCTGGCGTGGGATATCGTTAATTCGATCTTCATATACGCCAGCTACCAAATAAAATGAACCTAACATCTCTAAATCACGTAGCAAAATAATTGTTTATTGTCGAAAGCAAAATTACTAAATTGTTACCACGCAATCTCAGTAACTTCAATCAAGTCTGAACTCAAGTTAAGAAAAACAGATTTTCACCAACAGATGCTCATCCTACTAAGAATTTACTGAGCGTAATTAGAGAACATAGAATATATGTAAATGATCGACAAATTACCCGTTCCTAGAGTCATATATTTCACTGGCACCTCGACGTGTATCTCCAACTCCACTCACGTCCCGTCCCCGCCCAACCACGCCTCGCCCAGCCCCGAACAAACATAAACTCAAACTTTCATTAGCAATGTTAGACACGTGGCAAAAAAAAACCCGCCTCTCGATCGCGAAAGCGTTGAATGCCAATTATGGCGAGAACGTCTGAGACACACTCCTGATCCAACCAACGTTCCTGTAACTGGAGCAGGGGTTCTTAACCGAGGATGTGTCCCAGGTGGGAGATGAGGGTTCGTGACCTGGATCTAATTGATATTTACGTCTTGCTAATATGCAAATTGCATTTGCATAAAAAGTACGCTATTTTTCTGATGGTGTGTGTCCATGGCCAACAGAATCTTTAAGTTGCACTACAAAAAGGGCAACCACTATAAAATATATTTTTAACCTCGTAACTAAATGTTAACAAGGAAATACCACAATAGTTGAACCCATTTGACAGTGGATATCTGCCAACGCCATACTGACTTCACTGATGAAAGCGTTAAAATTTGAGACACCAAGATCCAATTTTATTGGCTTTCTGGTGAATTGCTTCGAATTAAAATAAAATGAGGAATCTATGGTAAGTGAATTAAAATAAGAAAAGTATCTCAATAAGAATAATTCTGCAAGTGTCTTCACAAATAAACATAATAAAAATATTAGATTTGACGATTACAAGTCCTTACAAAACTGTATAGTGGTGCGCTTTGCGTGACGTATAACGCTACGAGGCGCTGCGATCGGTGTTGGCATTTTTGAACGTAGTCCCCTTGATAAAAGTGCAAGTCGCAAACTATTGGCAAACGATCGCCATAATCAACAGTTCCCATTTACCCAAAAAAAAACACTTAATACGAAGTGATGCGCTCTTCGAGGAACTGCTTATGAAACCAAGTTTCCAGAAAATGTGCTCATCCCAATTTTTCTAAAATGGTTATTCCCAATTGATTGCAAACACTGACATGTTTTGGATGTCGATTTGAGACATCAGTGCCACGCGCAAATGAAAAATACTCGGAAAACAAACTTCTACCAGCAGAATGGTAGCAGAAATAAAATGGAACAGTTTTAATCCGCTAAGCGTCTTGCGACAGTCGCATCAATAAAACACCCTCATTCGCAATCACTAGTCCGACTGACGCGGCATTAAAGCAGTCCGGCAGTCCAGGCAGTCAGTGTTGCAATCATTAAAAAAAATTAATATGATTTATCATTTTATTTCTAAAAGCTTTTACATTGCTTTAAAAAAAATATTAATTATTTTAAAAAATCCTAAACGAATCATAATATTTTATGAACGAATAAAACAACGAATAACCTGATTTCCTTTAATTGGTTTTGTACAAGTATTTTATTTTAAAAATAAGCTAACAAATAATAGCTAAGCTATATAAAATTCGAGCTATATAAAAATTGACTATCGCACATCGTCGTCTGACTTGAGATACAGCTCATTGTGCACTGCACTTCCTAATAGTGATTTTGCGTTTTCATTATTTAAATAATTTCAAACAAAGAGAAATTTGACGAAGGTATGTTGAAATCACACTGTCATTACATTTCGTAATCTTTATTCTCGCCTCGTTCATTTCCGAGTCTCGCCAACTCAGACGTCGTCGATCCCAAAGTCGTGTTCTGGGTTTGCTCAAAATCACCTCCCACAATTCTCAGATAATTTTATGAAAAAACGCCAAAACTCTTTTTGGAGGTTTGTTAAATACATTTTGGTTAATTTTTTTTAGAATCGGGAGGGGGGTTGTTTAGTCTTAATCTCTCCGTTCTATGCGAATGGATCTTAAGTCTTGGAAAAAGAAAAATATATTATATGGCCTGAAAAGTGTGGGTTTTTGAAGGAAACGGTAGACAGTCTACTATCGATGAAACTACCAGCAATCACGGAAGCAGTGGCGATAGAGAGCAAGCAAAAAAAAATTGGTGGCCGCAAGAGAACATTGCTTTTCGCTTGACGGCACACACTACCGACCAGGCTTAAATAAGGCCCGGGCGCGTAAGTAATAGGTGACGGGACCAGAGCGAAGCCGAGAGTGAGGCGCGCCGGACGGCGCAGGCAGCGAGCAAGCAGCAAGGCAAGGCAAGCGGAGCAACGGAATGAGTGTCAAACGGAAGGAAGTTGCCGAGATTGCCCTCCGCCGCTCGCAGTCCACTAATTGAAGGGGAGGATGTGGTAAGTAAACAAGAGCCAATAGTGACATGCATGAAAGGAATTAGACGGCGCATGCACGGACGGATTTGCTGGACATCTTCCAAAAAGAGTCGCGCGAGCAGCCAGCTCGCTCGTGATCGTACTTGGGCAAGATGGCGCGAAGACCTTGCTTCATCCTCTTGGGATCATATGCACATATGGGAACGTATAAAAACGAGCTCTTCCTAGAAAGAGCGTTCCGGCAAACACCAGCGTTGGACAATCAAAACTAACGAAAGTTTCCAAAAAGTGCATGCCGATATTTTTGCCAACAATATATATAAAACTAAATAGCTTATCACCATAGTTAGCAAAACAACGTAATCTCGTTTCCAATTTGTCCACATCCAACCCCAGACCTTCAACCACAGACATTCACAGTCACAAATTTCCAAGCAAATCCAGTTCGTTAACAAAAATGGACACAAATTCGATGTGGTTTCAATCCTTCACTAGAAACGCGTGAAACATTCAAATACGTCAGTCCATTCACTGGTTGTTTAAATTGTAACAAACCACAATGAAAACAACTGGGGCAAAAGATAGAATCTAGTTGAATATCAACTAAAGAAAGGCCAATTAAAGCGCAAACCCCAGGATATAACTGGGGGAATCGACGACGTTTAGTTTATACGGTACTATCCGACAGCATTTCTTTATAGTTATTCTTTATAGTCTACGATACACATAATATATTTTTTTTTTATTTATTCAGCGTCATACACAATGGTACACAAAACAAAGCAATTACAAAAAAATTTAATACATGACGCGAAAATTTGAGGGCCCCCTCATCAGAACTGATTTGTGGGAGCCCCACAAACTACATTTGCAAAAAATATGTTTGTCTCTTGCGCAGAGAAATTAGAAAAATAAACAAGTTAATTAAATAATCAAAAATATAAACTCACAACAAATCAAAAGGAATAATGGTTTTGGTGTAAGGCAGAACGAATACCCACACATAAACATGAATAACAATGAGATAATTGGGGATTGCAGGACTCAATCAGATACTCGGCAACGAAGATCGTTTAAACAAAAAAGTTTAAACAA
>JAQGBY010001403.1:0-29687 GCA_034698785.1 Mycogona germanica | reverse complement strand
TACTATTACCGGAAAAATATTTTCAATATAAAAATAAAATAAAATAACAATATTAAAAAACATAAAATAATCAAATATATATATTTAAAAAACGATTATTTTTCAATTTAACATAACAATTGTCGGAAAAATTGTAAACAAAAAAGAAACAATAACAAAAATCGGGGAAAAAAACATGTTGAGGCATGTTGATGGCGTTAAATTAAATATAACAGTTACTTCACATTTAACGTTTGCGTTTGTCGTGTAAACGTAAAATAGCCGGTTTATTTCATTGGTGGTTATTGTAAACCCAAGCACCCTTCTTGTTGTGTAATAAGTTTAATTTAGTTTATTATTAATCGTTACATACTTTGATGACAAAATATATTGGCATATTAGAACTTGATTCATTACGAAATAAGGCACTGACATGTCAAACTGTTGGCATTTGGAAATTAAAATTGCGATAGAAGTCATTTGATTATTTGTGATCGAAACAGCTTCATCATTTCAAATCACTCAACTAGTTAATTAAAATTTTGGTTTTAGGTGCAATTCAAGTACAGAACTCTGTTTACAAATCTTAACCCATTTCGTTATCACATAATCGTGACAGGAAGATTTAAATAAATCATTCTGCAATCATCCAGTAATTTATAGTTGTGTTGCAACGATAGCAGTCGAGTTTAAAACAAATACACATTATGCATAAAAGCGCTAAGCAAGAACAACTAATTCAATTTGATTCAAATAAAAATCCTAACTAAGCAAATTTAATAAAGCCCATGTCAAAGTTCGCTTTCAGATAAATACAATTCCGTTTTTGAGATTTCCGAACATTGGCTATTTGTGGCATTCGCAAATATAGTCGGACTATTTTCTTTGTTACATACGAGAACCTGAGCGTGTGATTGGTAAATACCGCTACACATTTAAACAGCGGCTATTACGAGTCAGCCACCAGGGTTCTCCACCGTCGAAAACACTCAACGACATTGTACAGTGTCTCCGCGCCCGGTACAGGTTTTTATTGTCTGAGCGAGCGAGAGAAACAACGTACCTGTTGATCAGTCGCCAGGTAACAGTGGCGTAGTGGTTAGTCCAAAGAGGCAAGCGGTTAGAGCGCTGATTCACTTACGGACCGTGACTGCGATACATTGGCAAACAAAAATGGCAATGGCGCAACTCTACGCCGGTTTTTAAAAAAATGGGAAGTTCATAAACATCTCATGTACTCCATTTTAGAAATCATATACTTTAAATAAAACCATATTTTTTCATTTAGTTTTCTATTTCTCAGAAAATCAGTTAGACGATTCAGAATTTACGCTTTCCTTTTCTTTGAGTATAACAGTGGTGCACAGTTCACCAACACTTAAATGTATATCTAATTTACGAAGTACTCTGTACGAGAATTAGGCCTATTCGTAGCGCACGGTTGCTTAGACATTAGAATACGAATATGTGAATGTTTCGTAAAATATTTAAATCATTAAAATGATTTTCATTGAAGTCCGTCAAATATTATTTGAAAATGGTGACTTTTAAAATTGCCTTCAGTGAATTTTCAAAAGTGGTAGTCCTCAATGAGCCCAATTCCCGTTCATAAAAAAGTAATGATAAAGTCCATTCATACGCGTTTCCGTGCGTGACGTCAGACACGTACGTTTACTGTATTTAGCAAATCAAGATGGCCGGGGACGTCATTCTTATTTCTGATTTAAGTGGCACAATCAAGTGGTAATCGCAATAATAACAAAAAAGCAATAGAATGATAATGTCATTGAATGTGCGCTTTTCTCCTATTGAACTTTATCAATACATTATTTCTATTGTTCGCGAATCTATAAATAACATAACAAAATTCGTTACATTTGCTTCTCGATAATAATATAATAAATAGAAATGTATGTGGTTGGAATTACGTTACGTAGGTTAGGAGATACGTTGAAGGGGGACCCCTGACATTTCGACTGCCTAAGGACCCCCACAGGGTTTAATCTGGCACTACAGTTCAAATTCACTTCAGCCTGCTTCTGTTCGTGTTACACCACTCGGAATAGAATTCGAGATAAGAAAAGATAAAAATATGCTGTACAAAATACTTTAACCTGTTAGAAGTACTTTAAATAATGTTGAGGTAGTAGCAATAATGTTGTTGGACAAATTTTAAGCGAAATCAATTTTGTTTCCAGGTTGTGCAATCCAAATAATGTGAAAAAAGTTGTATTAGCTCAATGGAAAGCTGGGTTTGGACAACCTTACTGTTATGCGCTTATGGATTCGTGAAAGAGATTCGACCCTCAGAGCCATATGAGACTGAGTACTTGGAAAGCAGCTGGAAAAATCTCACCTTGGAAGAAGTTAGTACTAATTTCGAGAATTTTTCGACTCTTAAGAGTTGGCAAATTAACGAAATCTCTGAAAAAGACTTTTGTTTTACTAATAAAATAGAGATTGATGGACGCGGCAACAAAGGTGCAAGTGATATGAACCATTAATATTCATTATGGATTGGGACCATCAATCTCTATTTTTACAGAGTTTTTTACTTTTTACTATTTTACTCCATATTAGTATTACTACCAACGGTTCCTACAATTTTTTCATGAAAATGTTTCGATTGTTTAATGCCGAATTTTTACATATTCATGAATAATAATCGCCAACTTCGGAAAAAGGTTGGATTCGGTTAATTCAAGTTGATGTTCCATTACAGTGCACTGAATAGAAATATAAGTTTCACAATTTAGTGATCCTATATAATAAAAACAATTCTGACCGGTGCATTGTGTGATTGCCTTGCAACGCGGGGCAGCAACATACTTACCTAACACACAAAGGGCAGCACCTTTGAGCAGCCCTCTGACCATGAGCTTAGTGTTAAACATATTGAAACAACATTTTCTCAACATTCACTCTTTTGAAATATTTAATTGAATTTGTTGTTTTTCCAGATAAACGATGAGGTCTATCCAGTCTGGACATACTCTTACCTGGCAGTGCTATTCCTCGTTCTATTTATAACGGACTTCCTAAGATACAAGCCTGTTATCATTGCCGAGGGTCTTGCTTATATAGTGACATGGAGCTTGATGCTTTGGGCTCAAGGAGTTTTGGCAATGCAGGTGAGCAATCAATATTTACCTGTAGATGATTTCATTCAAACTGCCAATATCTTGATCATTGGTGTTTATTAAAACCACTAGTGACCACAAAAACCAAAAAACAAAACCGAAATTGGTCTGTTTTAATTATGTTCAAATTAAATTTAATTAAAGAAACCTAACCAAAACTAATTTCAATTGTACCACAACAGCTAGTACAATTGAAATTATTTTCGAAAATACGTCAACGAACCTATTTTGACTTTTTATTTTATTTTATTTAGTTCATGGAATTCAGTTACGGAATTGTGTCTGCGACGGAGGTAGCTTTCTTTACCTATATTTATGCTAAAGTGCCTCAAGAGAATTACAAGAAGGTGACCGGTTACGTCAGATCTTCGGCCCTATTCGGACAATTTCTATCCGGAACTTTGTCACAAATTCTAGTGTCCACTGACACTTTGGACTTTCATCAGCTTAATTACGTTTCATTCAGTTTTGTGTGTTTCGCTTGCGTCATTGCGGTCATTTTGCCGTCAGTACCGACAAGCATCTATTTCCACAGGCGTAAAAGCAAAGAAGAAATTGGGATAACACATGAAAACAACACTAGACCTTTCTCAACAGAAATTCCTGATGGCTGTCTAGGAAACGGGATTCCAATAACGGAGAATAAAATTTGCGACGTTGATTCAGTTTCTGACGAAGAGAGGATTGAGCAGTCAGCCCATTTTGATTATGACTCAGAAACTACTCACAGGACAATCGTAGATGATGGCATTGGACGGAATCTTGAAAGTCAGGAGAAATATGACTGCAATACCGCAATGTCCGAAAGTCGCCAAAATTGTGATAAAAGTTCAGATTTTGGTGAAAATCTCACAAATAAAACAATCGAGGAACTTGAACAATTTAAGAATGCAGGCACTATTTCTGAGGAAGAGTGTCAAAGTGATACACTGGCACAAAAAATTGATGATGAGGAGATGCAAGAGGTCCAGCAGCTTGAGAAAGGTCAGGAAAAAACGCTTTATGTGAGAATTCCGTTTCGTCAAGTGGCTAGAGTCATCTGGCATGACCTCAAGTCGGCCTACACGGATCCGTTCCAGGTGAAGTGGTGTGTGTGGTGGGCATTGGCCACCTGTAGCTACGAACAGGTGTTGAATTATTGTCAGCCCCTTTGGGAAGTCATCTACCCATCACAAGAACACAACGATATCTACAATGGAAGCGTGTATGCGCTCAACACACTTTTGGGTGAGTCTTTCAAAATTGCCAATTAAACATGGTTTAGCAATGGTTACAAATGGTTTGGTTAAACAATTTTTATGAAAAAATATAATCAAGGGAAAAAATCGAAAGGTTCATAACAAACACATTTATAAGCTGTCAAAAAAAATATACAGTATTTATGCGGACAAGAGAAATTAGTGAAACTGTTTCCACTCAATAGCAGTCAGACTGTGCTCTGACAATCTGGTTCCAAACCGTTCATCGGTTTTAAAATAATTATAAATTAAGATTACGGACTAAGGGGTCTGTGATGGTGATGACGACTCTTGTTGGAATAATTTCACATGGCTTGTTCCTGTTAGGTGGACTGGTAACATTTGCCGTCGGCTATCTTCCGGTCAACTGGGACAAATGGGGCGAGCCAACCTTAGCCATCACGTCATTGATACAGGCGGCTCTATTGTTCATCATGGCTGAAACAACAATCATTTGGTTGGCGTACACATTCTTTATTTTGTTTAGTTCTTCATATTGTATGCTGATCGCAATTGCTAGGTAAGCAAGTGTCTTGAAACTAGTTTGACGCTTTTAACGGTCTGTCGAAAACTAAAATAGTTATTGACTAATGATTTGTATGAGGAGGGATAACGACATAATTCACCATTTCCCTTCATTGAACGAAAATAAAAGTTTTATTTAGAATTACTGGAATATTACTAGCAAAAGAAAACATTCCAGAATTTCCAACAAAAATACCATTTTTGGCAATTTAAAGTGTGACTTACACCTATATGTGAAATTTTGCTTGTTTCACAGCTTTTAATCATTTTAAAAGAAGATGAAAATAAAAATAACGACTTTTATCAATAACATAACATTCATTATGGAGTAGTGGTAGTTATGAAAGATGTTGGTTTATTGTCCGGAATGTGATGCCCCTCGGCTACCTTGACCTAGGTGGCGGGTGTGCCGCGAATGTTTAATATGGCCCTAGTCATTCTTGCATCTGAAATTTGCAGAGTTTTCAAAAAATATGTTTTGCAAACATTGACAATTGATCCTTGAATTTGGAAGTAATAACGATTGGTTAACAGTTTTTGTGGTCTAGATGAATCTTTTGGGCGTCTCCTGAAGGGGACTGTTTGTGTGATTAAACCACACACGTAAACATTTTGTGCCGAGCGAGAGCTTATCTTCCAGAACATTTCAAAAATTTGTCTTCGTGATTCTTCAGTAATCTTATGAGAGCATTTTTTCCTGCAGCCACAATCAGGATTTTGGAATACCCTGAGATTCCTGGAATGTGAGACTATTATTCTCTTTGTCCACTTTGGTGTCTCAGCTTCGCTCTCCTGTTTTTCTTGTTTTATTGTTCTGGACGGTTGAACTACATTTTCGTCATCCGTTATTTCTTCTGTGCTTTCTCCTATAAAAAGAAAGCATGGGTTAGAAAATTTAAAAGCTAACCTTTGCTACCACTATTGACATTAATTTTGACTATATCAGTTTTCAGGTCGCTAAAAATTTGAAAGAAGAAAGCTTTGGGCTTGTTTTTGGATGCAACACATTTTTGGCTCTTTTAATCCAAACAATACTAACGGGCATTGTTGTTAATTGGCTAAAAACGGGTCCAAGAACTCAGGTTAGTGAAATTCTCAACCTAGTAATATTTATTCATATGATAAAATTCCAAGTTAGGGGTACAGAACGCCTGTAGTGCGGTTAACCACAGTTGTTTGGAACAAAAAAAAATGGGAATTAACGTCTAAACCTCTACATAATTATATTTTTATAACAAATCTCTATATTTTCAGTTCTTGATATACGGAGGATACGTGACAGTTATTGGTATCATATTTATGATTATAACTTTTGTGACATACGCAAAGAACAGAGGCAACGTGGACGCTTAAATTGAAGATAACCTTTCATAAACTTTGATTCTCCAAATTAAAGGGTTACGTACCTATAATTGAATTTTAAGTAATATATTGTAGGAATTATAAATATGTTAATATAAACGATGGACAATAAAACTGACAGTTTCGAATTTTCTTTATAGATGTTTCCGCCTGATATTTTGTACATAAGCAGAATACAGATTTTCGAAACAAGTGGTAAATTAAAGTGGTTAATTGTAGGATACCTGGAATGGTGTCGACAAAATGCAGTTCAGTCAACCGCGGGCGGACACTTTCAATATAAACTAAATAACGAATTTGTTTGCGAATAGTTTAAGAATAAACGTGTGAGTAAAATGTTTCACCACAATTACAATTACAAATTTTACCCGCAAACTTCTGTCAGGAGCGGAACACATAATTTCCCCGATATCAACATTACAATCCCCCTTTAGACCAGCAACTTTAAACTGATCTCCCTCCTACGATCTTCCAGTGTTTTCCAATCCAATTTTGACAGCATGTCTGTGACACTGTCACTTCTTCCAAATTTACAGCTAACAAATCTCACAGCTCTTCTTTGAACCATTTCAATTTCCCCTACAAGCCCCACATGGTGAGGATCCCAAATGGGGCTGCAGTATTCAAGCAAAGATCGAACCAAGGAAAAGTAGGCCACTGACTTAACAGTACTTGGACACCCTTTCAACACGTTTTGAATAAGTCTAAGCCTAACATTTGCCGCATCAATCATCCTTTGAATTTGGATTTCCAAGATCATTTTGGGGTCATCTGTAAACCTAGATATTTATACTAATGGTTAAGTTGGCCAAGAGAGGTTCCTCAGAAAGTGAACAGTCATAAAGCAGAGGATCCCTATATCTGGATGCATGCATAATGCAACACTTTGTCAACATTAAGTTGCAGTTACCATTCTTTACACCACTTAGCCAGTGAATCGAGATCCTTTTAAAGTTCTTCTGAATCCTGATCACTTTTGATTTCCTTACATAACATTATATCATCAGCATATAGTTGTATGTTTGAGCCTATTGCTGCATATATATCATTAATGTACAACAGGAACAGAAGCGGTCCCAACACGCTACCCTGTGTCACTCCTGAGGTCACGTCAATCCACTCAGTGTGGACACCAGAGAGAAAGCTGATATTCAGTCTAAACCCTGTTTACTGACACCATAACCATCAACCTTTGCTAATAAACGCTGGTGAGTGACTGTGTCAAAAGCCTTGATAAAATCAAGGAAGACAAAATGTGATTCACATGAATGCCCCTTAAAAAAACCATGTTGAGCATCATTTACTACGCCATTCTTAACAAAAATGCTTTATAACATTCGAAAATACAATATGTTCTAACAATTTGACAACTGAGGTAAGTGAAATTGTCCTGTAGTTATTTAGTTCCGACTTTTTCCAGACGTGTATATACCAGACATGGTCACATTCCATCATTCATAAATTCGTAGTCAAAACCGGTTTGGCTTACTTTTTATGTAACTTTTTACTGTGAATGTAAATCTCAACTCAACACCAAGTCATATATATATTTGCAATAATCTTTAATGTGGCAAGAAATCACATAAATATCTGTTACAAGGATCCCTACTGGCGGTCAATCACTGAATGAAAGTTTAAGGAAAAAATCCAAAACGCTGTAGTCCTTGTTTTTGTCCCGGATTGTTCCCTTCACTTAATGGCATTGCGAGGCTCGAGGTTATGGATTTGTCTCAGGTGAAACCACAGGTTGTCCTTTCGCGTAAAGGCACTGGGACAAAGGTGACAGTTGTGGGTCCGCATTTTATTCAAGAAGTGAACATGTTTGATGTGCCGCTTCTGAGTGTTGACGGAGGAAAACGTTTGGTTGCAGTAATTGCAACTGAAGGGGTGCCCCGAATGCGCCGTCCTAGTTATCGGTTGACAGAAATTGCGTCGAATCCTCTGATTGCCTCTGATACTTCTCATTCTGTTTCCTATAAAATAAACAAAAGGTTAAAAATCAATATGAGGACAATCGATAATAATAACTTGTCAACATTTTAATAGTGCCATTTTGCTTGTTTTTTATTTATTGTGATCAAGCGAACCACAACTTTAGCATCGACCAACATACCTACTCACTACAAAGCACAAATACTGCATAGTACAAATGACTTGGAATATTTCTCCTTGTCTCGATACCACGATCTTATTTCATGCCAAATAGCTGATATTTCCTTTTTGAATCGATGATCAACGTATGAGTCATAACAAAACATTTTTTGTGAGTTTGCCATGGAGCTGGCTTCAAATTATGTTCCAATGTAATGGCATGCATACAATCAAGATTTATTTTATTTTACAATATTTATTTTTATTCGATTTTTCATTTTGTACAGACTCACATACATCGTATTACATGGAAACCTCGCCATCAGTCGAAATAAAAGCAAAGGAAAAAATAAGTTAAAAGTCATACAAAAATCAAATAACCCATTTGATGCAAGTCCATTTGGTTTAACACAGTGAGGAATAATATATTATACTCATGAATAATTAAAACAAATATTAACAAGGACCATATACAAGTACTGTATATGCAAATACCTGTGGTACGTCAAGAAAAATCAGGAGATCACCAGAATAAGTCACGAAATGACTACGAGAAGTGAAATTAGACTTGCGTTATTTACATTGAAACAATTTCTTAATATTTCAGCATTTTAACCAATACTTTTTAATTGTACACTTATATACGAGGTGTGTAGCAGCCTGCATTTAGGAAAGGGGAGTGTCACATGGAATTGACGTAGCGATGCCGGAACGATTGAGTTTGTGGATGTTTCGCAGGTGAAAAGCGAGGTTGTCCTTCCGGTTAAAGGCGCTGGGACACAGGTGACACACGTGATTACGCAGATGTCCCGTGTGGGTGTGCATGTGTTTGATGTGACGTCTCTGATTGTTGGCATTAGTGAACGTCTGCTGACAGTGCGGACACGGAAACGCGATTCGAGTTGCGGCCGCGCGATGACGCGCCCTCCAGTTGGACGACGCATATTGCGGACGATTAAGGAAATCCTTGGCGTATTTTAGTCTGTCTCCTGTAAAGTGAAGGAGATAGCGAGTTAATATTTGTGCTCAGCAAATCGGTATAGTTAGACGAAGACGCCCAATGTTGTAGATTGGATAATATGTCATGATGCTAATCAGTAACACAACGTAATCGGATTATTATTATTATTTTTTTTTTAATTCGAACATCTTCAAGAGTATAGTACATAAGAAAATAGAAAACGAGTTTTACACTTGCTTGAAGATGCGAAATTTCGGACCCTCACATTGTTGATACAATTTTTGAGGGCCCTACTATAATAATTACCGATGAGTTTGTTTGATACTAGGTTGAGCCCTAACAGGACATTACATTTCAAAATTGTACTCATCTTGAGGAGCAGACTTAATTATAAATATAAGTGAGGCATAATAAATAAAAGAGAACCTTTACAAACAAAAAATATCACATACCATCAAAGACCGTGTGTCACGATTACAAAAATAAAGGATGCCCAACACAGGATTATCAAATTTGACGGTACTTCAGTGCTCCGGAGATTATGTATTTTCTTTAAAAAAACATAGTAGCGATAAAATAAACAATTAACATGATAGCGGTAATGAAACAAAATCAAAGTAAGTTTTCCGACTGATAAGTAGTGACCAAGCAGTAGTATTAAATAAGAGTTAAAAACAGTTGTATGTATGGTGTGCCTCATGGGTTGTGCGGCTGGTGTGTGGTGTGACGGATGAGGTGGTGTTGTGGAAAGGTTAAATGGACAATTAAACAAGCCAATTCAGCACATTTTTCAAAATAAGAATATTCTAGATATGAAGCCGATAGTAGTAACAACAAAAATATAGGATGATTGATTGGACTACAATCGTGAGTCGGCAACAGGATCGTCGATAATCGTGGTATGTGAGTTCATAAGTTTGTCTTTGTGTTTCGCAAATCTACAATTTCTTAATTTTTCCTCAAGATCAGATGTAAACATTGTTTATCGACGATCTTGTTGCCGACTCTAGATTGCAGTCCTTCAATTATCCTATATTTTGTATCCTCACATACGGTATACATAAATTTGGTTTCAGTTCAAATGATCTATTGCAATGTTTTGATCCATTCATCTTTTTTCTTCAAATAAGTTGATAAGTAATATTGAATACATATTGAAGAAGCAATACATAAAATGAATATCATATGACGTACGTGTGGTATGTTCCGAGTCAACTACATTTTACATCAATATTTCTTTGATGCCTGAACCTAAAAGCAGTTTATGAAGAAGCCATTCTTCATTAAACAAATTCATTAAAGATACACACATTAATAAAAAAAATGTAAAATGCCTAAAATCCGGCCAATAGATAATATACACATGTATTTGTCCGACAAAGATCAGTAGCAAATTTTGCATACTTGAATAATGAATTCTCGTCAAAAATTGTTGAACGCACAACACACCAAAAAGTTCGATGAACACAGCTGAAGAAACACACGAACAAAATCTCAATACATGATGCAATCATACTGTATTTTAATTTTCATTTTGGCTCCTTTCCACAACAATCATTATCCCCTTGCGATGACAAAAGCGTTTTCGCCTTTCGAAAGAACGTCATATATCTGATCCAAGTACATGGTAGAGATTGTGTTATTAAGGTCAGAATACGAGAAAAATCAAGCTTAGCCGCAAAGATCAAAGTGTGATAGGCTATCGTATAACATAAGCTCCGCAGATAAATAAAGTCTACCAAATTCAAATTCTACGCGTTTCGAAGAACCAATGTCACTTAAGCGGATCGAAACTTGAATTAGACCGTGACTGCTAAGAACCAAAATGAAGAATTGGATGCTTGCCACCCTGTTGTTGTGCATGTATGGTTTTCTCAAAGAAGTGCGTCCCTCCGAATCTTTTCTTACACAATATCTGGAAAGTCCATGGAAAAACCTAACTTCAAATGAAGTGAGTATCATAACAAATTACATTTTGGTAAAGAGTCCTATTAGGTTATCTTTTAAGTGTTTTTGAATGTCGTTTTGTGCTGGCATTACTGAGCATTTTTTTATAGAGAAGATATAATTGTCTCAATTATTACAGGTTAACAATGAGGTTTATCCAGTATGGACTTACTCGTATGTTTGCCTCTTGCTGGTTGTACTCATCATCACCGATGTTTTACGCTACAAACCGATCATTGTGACAGAAGGTTTAGCCTACATTATTACTTACATATTGCTGCTTTGGGGTCAAGGTGTCCTCGCCATGCAGGTAAGTAACCAGTCATTGAATGTAAAAAGCTAATCAACTTTTATTAAATGATCAGAATATCCGCAGGAAAAAATCCTATATTATAAAACAGAGATTTCGATTTTCGTGTCCGGAGATAAACTCTCGAACGGGAAAACCAAATTGCATAAAATCTTACATACCGTTAGTACACCACCACAATTCGCTCGCGACGGAATATCAGATCTCAATTTTCAAGATTACACAATAAAACAAGCGTTACAAAATTTTGGATAATCTCCCTTTCGCTTCAAACTTAAAAAGTGGCGTCTCCACAGCAAAAGCATGACGTCGTCGATTTCACGAGACAACCAAATAAACCAGATAACAGTTCCCACCAAACACACAACATACACTATAATACACCTACTATTACCGGAATAATATTTTCAATATAAAAATAAAATAAAATAACACTATTAAAAAACATAAAATAATCAAATAGATATTTTTAAAATGATTCTTTTTCAATTTAACATAATAAATGACAAACGATTGAAAATCCAAATTTTTACCCCTCTTGTAAGCTATAATTTTAAGTGTAAATTGGTATACATTGGTTAGAGAATCAATTTTCACAATTGAAGTGATCAATAGCATACTGTCATACAAAGTTTGGCAGAAGTAGCACAAACAAGAATATAATTAATTTGGCGAATTTGAATTCTGTGTTAAACAATGCAAAAATATTTTAAAAATCAATTCATTAAAATGTATTTTCAGTTCATGCAATTTTTCTACGGTATTGGAACCGCATGCAGTGTGGCCTACTTCACCTACATTTACGCCAAGGTACCATCTACATACTACAAGAAAGCAACTAGCTACACCAGGGCATCAGTTCTGTTTGGCCAGTTTCTTTCAGGTACTCTGGCTCAGGTGTTAATCTCGACAAACGTGATGGACTATCATTCACTCAACTACATTTCATTCTGCAACGTGATCATAGCTACAGGCATTGCCCTGATGTTGCCACAAGTGAAAACGAGCATCTACTTTCACAGGGAGGTGAAGCCAGCAATTAAAACAATACTCCAACCGGAAGATGCCCCATCACCCGAAATCGAGCCGACTGGTGCACCAGTGGTTGAGTCAATGGTTACAGGAGAAGACATAGTTGCGAACAGTCACTCTACAACGTCCATCCGGGACGGCAGTGACGATCAAGAAGACATCGAGGATTCAGGGACTACAAAGGTCTACGAACGAGTGCCATGGAGGGAAGCCGCACTGATAATTTGGCGAGATTTTAGGATGGCGTATTCGGACCCATATCAAATCAAATGGTGCGTGTGGTGGTCACTCGCCGCATGTGGATATGGTATGGTGGTCAACTACGTGCAATCACTTTGGGAGGAAATATATCCTTCCTCGGAACACGAAGATCTGTACAATGGTGCAGTCGATGCAGTAAATACATTTATAGGTAAAAAAAAGCAGTTTTCGTAAAAACCATTTACAACTTCATTAATAAGTGTCATGTTCTCCTTTCTCTTAATTCTTTTGACGAAGAACTACGTCCTTCCCCCGATTAGATAATATACTCTGTATCAGATGGCGAGGGAGTGATAAAATATTTATCACGTTTGTTATCACTCGAGTTAAATGCTAAATAGGCAAATCATGCAAATGGCAAATAAGGTGATCCTAATTTAAATTCCACTTCTATGCAGGTGCTCTGCTCACAGCATGTCTAAGTTTTGTGACAATCGATTGGGACAAGTGGGGTGAGTTAACCCTCGCTGTGGCGTCACTGTTCGAGGCAGGTCTACTATTGGTCATGGCAACCACTCAATCAATCTGGGTGGCCTACACTTTTTACGGGATGTACTACGCCTCGTACCATGTCCTCATCGCAATTGCCAGGTAACCCCCAGTAGATTTCATTTAGAATATTGCTGTATAATTGACAACATCACGTATAACAACACTAAAGATAGACTAAGTGCTCATAAGATAAGAGCCACGAGCGGATAACGGGAGCTCAACATAGCTACAAAACAAGCAACTCATTGGGAAGCTGGATTGTGGGAAAAATTGGTAATGGAGCTCACATTTATATAATGTATCCAAATCAGGCGAAGATGATAAGTGCATGCGAGGCATAAGAAACAAACCTGGCAAGTCTGTTGTGGTAAGACATATTGAATACTACTATGTCAGGACACATCCCCCCAATGGGAGAAAGTACAATTCCTCAACCACCCCACAATCTGGTCTGACCGTTTGCTGATGACTTTCCCAGCAACTTGTACATCGGTCAATATACAGGTGACCAGAGGACAGATACAGAAACACCACGATTGACGCAATCGTCACAGATGACGGAAGCCACAGACTGTATTATGAAATTGTATATTTTTATAAAATAGATCCATTCTGTCCTCAACTAGTCTTTTGATATCCGCCATAGGTCCCTATCTTGGGGTCTGCTTGCGGGTAAAATTTGTAATTGTAATTGTAATTACTTTTTTTCAATTCGTGGTCTCAGCTGTTGTCTTTACAATCTGTGCTCAAAATGCGCATCTTTGCATTCATGCATGCTCGAAGATGCGCACAAAATAAACTATAATGCATTAACTGGTTACTATAAGGTACACAACTATTTTATTTACTCGTCTTTACAGCTTTCAAGTGGCAAAACAGTTAAAACAAGAAAGCTATGGGCTAGTGTTTGGATGTAACACATTCATGGCGCTGATATTGCAAACTGTGATGACAGTCATCTTAGTCGACGAAAGGGTACTTGATGCAGATCCAAAAACGCAGGTATGGACAAGCTTGTTGGATAAAATCACAAAGCTTAGGAGCTTAGACACATTTTTCAAATAACTTTTCTATTAATTATGTATGTAGATAACCGGTTTTTACTCCCGGTATTGGTTTGGACTTAAATTAAATCAAATTTATATTTAATGTGATGTCTGATATGTTATATAGGATGAAAGTTGAGCGATCAAAGCCAAAAATACAAGGTGTGTTAAAAGATCGATTTGTTGATGTCCCATGTTTAGTTTATGGTCTACGGTTGCTACGTCGGGCTCATCGGAATTCTATTTCTCGTCATAACGTTCTTTACATTTCGTCACTCGGCCGCCAATTTGACGAGACTAGAATCGACAAGCAATTCCTCGAGCCTATCGATTGCAGAACCAGCGTCGAGTGACGTGGTCTCACTTAAACCGACGGACAATGACTAGAAGATACATAAAGTGTGAGAGGGTGGGGTGTACAACGACTGGCAGATTAAATAGTTCAAAGTTTATAGGATGTCAGAATGGGCCGAGTCGTCGCACGAATTGAATACCAAGTCGTTCTCCAAATTGTTGATTTCGGATCCACGGTACAGTCACCACTGCAGTACATGTATCGTCATTATACCATCATCATTTCAAAGTATTGTAAAACATTGACACAGTTTTTACGGCTACATTTGAAGTTCGAGAATAAAGATTTATTTTTATATTAAGTCGTGCTCGTCACCGATTCTTGAAGTGTGTCCAGCATTTCCCATAGCCATAATGTATTTAAAAACAGATGTAAGGAGATTGTCATATTGCCCAATTTGGGTGGAAATGAATTAATTAAACCAGGTCAGATGGAAATAAATTAATTAGGTCCATCTAATGAACCTCATGGATAGTGCGTCTGGTAGAGCAAATGTTAAAGGATCAGATGGATCGATAAATGGTAATTTAAAACAGTTTATGAAATACTTGCTATGAATGAATATCTGATTTTGAATGGTGGTCACCTTTTGCTTCATGCTGATTTTTTAGAAGTCACTGTAGTCAACTGCTCTACCGGATTTTCTGTATCCCTCTTGGTGCTTAGGCACTATGTGAAGGAGCACAACCACAACCACCATGCTGTGATAATAACTAAAATAAAGTGCAAAGAATGATAAGATATCGGACAACAATTGTTTTAGATCAATGAATATTACTTCCTAATCTAAATTTAAACACAAAATCTCAGAAACAAAATCACCTAGAGGATATAAAATTGAATTCGACCTTGACGAGCTGAAAGCCAACATGAAAAATTGGATATTCGCCACCCTGTTGTTGTGCGTCTACGGTTTTCTCAAAGAAGTGCGTCCAGCTGATTGTTTTCTTACACAATATTTGGAAAGTCCTCGGATAAATCTGACTTTGAATGAAGTGAGTATCGTAATGAATAAAAGCCTTGTCTAGTTCTTTTATAGTGCTTTGCGTTCAAGGCTTTGGAAATAGTAAAATATGTGGTAATTAATTGTCCGGCTCCTTTCAGAGAAATTATATTTTTTATTGTTACATGTTCTTTAGATTAATAATGAAGTCTACCCAATATGGACGTACTCATATGTTTGTCTTTTGCTGGTTGTACTCATCATCACAGATGTTTTATGCTACAAGCCAATCATTGTGGCACAAGGAGCAGCCTACATTATCTGTTACTCATTGGCAATGTGGGGTCAAAGTCTCCTGGCCATGCAGGTAACCAATCATAAAAACGATATAAAATTATGAATTGAACGTTAAGCCGATAAACTTTCAGGGAGGGTTAAGAAATTATGCCGTCTCCGATATATCGAGAAATTTGCAATGATATATCTGTAGAAAATATCGGTACTTTCAAACAACTACATCAACTGTTTAAGACTGTAAGAATAATATTGGACATCACAATTCCACTGTTTCCCGGACAAAGTAGGGTGCTTTGGTCTCGTAATTAATAAAATAACTACCAGATATTTAAATATTTTCCAGTTTACGGAATTTTTCTTTGGTGTGGGAACCGCATGCAGTGTGGCCTACTTCACCTACATTTACGCTAAGGTGCCGACAGACTACTACATGAAGGCAACCAGTTACACCAGGGCAGCATCTCTGTTTGGCCAGTTCCTTTCAGGCCTTCTGGCCCAGGTGCTAATCTCAACAAATGTCATGGACTATTATTCACTTTACTACATTACATACTGCGACGTGATCGTAGCTACAGGAATTGCCCTGATGCTGCCTTAAGTGAAAACAAGCATCTACTTTCACAGAGAGGTGACCCCAAATATCAAAACAATACCCCAACAGGAAAATGCTTCATCATCCGAAATGGAGCCAAGCAGAGCACCAATGGATGAGTCAATGGTTCCAGGAGATCCCATAGTTGAGGACAGCCTCTCTACTAAACCCATTCAGGAGGACCAAGCCGACATTGAGCATTCAGTGACCAAAAAGGTCTATGAACGTGTGCCATGGAAGGAAGCAGCATTGGTAATTTGGAAAGATTTCAAACTTGCGTATTCGGACCCATATCAAATCAAGTGGTGCGTGTGGTGGTCATTCGCCTCATGTGGATTTGGTATGGTATACAACTACGTGCAATCGCTGTGGGAGGAAATATATCCTTCCTCGGAACACGAAGATCTCTACAATGGTGCAGTCGACGCAGCAAACACACTTCTAGGTAAAATAACATCTTCAAACAACCAATAGAAATAAAAATAACAAATTGATAATACATATGCATTTTTTTAAGATTATCGCACTGTCTTATAAATGATATATGTGATCGATATTTAAATTACTCTTTATTCAGGTGCTCTGCTCACAGCGTGTCTAAGTTTTGTGACAGTCGATTGGGACAAGTGGGGTGAGTTAACTCTCGCTGTGACGTCACTGTTCGAGGCAGGTCTACTATTGATCATGGCAACCACTCAATCAATCTGGGTGGCCTACACTTTCTACGGGCTGTACTACACCTCGTTTCAGCTACTCATCGCAATTGCTAGGTAATGCCTGTATTTTACCACTAATTCATGCAGGGTGGTCACTCGTGTGGAATTGGTAATTGACAGATAAGCTGAGCTCACTGTCATTATACTCCCAAATATGGTGAAGAAAATGAGAAACGCATGAACTGTCGGTCAAGTTCTCGCCGACATGTCTTAATACAGGCAGATGTCGCCACCGTTTTGGCCAGTAACTACGATATTTAATTATGCAATTTAGCCAGAACAAATTAATTTTCACAATTTCAGCTCGAAATGATTTTCTCTACCTTCATACACATTATCGAAGATGATGCGTATGCCATGTAGGACGAACACGCTGGTGGACCTCTTTTAACAAAATCCCAGAATCCCAAATTAAAACGAATATTTTATTTACTCGTATTTACAGCTTTCAAGTGGCAAAACACTTAAAGCAAGAAAGCTTTGGACTTGTATTTGGATGTAACACATTCTTGGCGTTGATACTTCAAACTGTGATGACAGCTGTCTTAGTTGACAAAAGAGGCCTTGATGCAGATCCAAGAACACAGGTATGGACTAACCATGTTGGAACTTTATAGAAAGTATTCTGTAACACCAAATCTTATCATCGTTCGTTTGTAGACAAACATCCTATATTTCGTCAGATTGAAAGGAATTGATGTAAGCACCAATTCATCAATCGATCGGAATAGACTTTTCAACTCCGATATTGATTGCGACAAATAATCGAATTTATATTTTACGCAATGTTGTAATGGATGCCACTTGAGCGATCGAAGCGCTTCGTACGCAAAAAATACAAGGTGTGTCGAAGATCGATTTGTTGTTCCGCTTTCAGTTCATGGTCTACGGTTGCTACGTCGGGCTCATCGGAATTTTATTTCTCGTCCTAACGCTTCATACATTTCGCCACTCGGCCGCCAATTTAACGACACTGGAATCGACAAGCAATTATTCAAGTCCATCGATTGTGGAACCAGCGGCAAAAGACACAAGTCTCACATAAACCGATCGACAATGACATCAAAATCGCAAACTAATTAATGAACTGCATTCGAGAGTCGGCAACATGATCGTCGATAAACAACGTTTATATATGATCTTCACGAAATAAAGAAATTGTAGATTTTCGAAACACAAAGACAAATGTATGAGCTCACTAAAACTTTCGTCACAACCCAAGAAATTAAAATAAAAAACGGTGCCACCAATAGTGACGAAAGTTTTAGGCGCGTTCATAAAATTACGCATTATTTTTTTTAATTCTTCAGAAATTATATACACTTTAGCGGCACCAAATAAATACTTTCTGTGTAACTTTATATATTTCAGGGTTTTAAATAAAAAATAAACACTGATAAAATCAAAAGTGTATTAGGATTAAATGTTTGCGAGGGAGCCAAAAGATTTCGACTTTTTTAAAAATTCACTGTAGTTTTTATAATTAACCGCACACCACAGGATTTTCTGTACCTCCCTTGGTGCTTAGGCACTATGTGAAGTTGAAGATCGATCGCTAGTATTTTGACAATCGATAGATAGTGAATTATGAATTGTCAGGACAAAAATTATCTATAATTCAACCACTCAGCGATCAAAATACACTGTTCGTATCAAGGCTAAAAAAATGACAAAGGGTGTTTCCACACGGAAGGCTGTAAAATAGTGGCACACTTGGCCAAAATTATTTTTATTTTAAAGCAGTTTATAAAGTACTTGCTGTTTCTGATTCTGAAGGACTGACACATTTTTTTCTCAATTCACTGTAGTTAACTGCACTACAGGATTTTTTTTTTACCCCTTTTGGTGACACTATGTGAGTGGCACGAATCTTCAGCGCGAAGAAAATCTTCGTCGCCCTGTGATTGGTTGATTTGGTGACGTGTCGCAACTTCGAACGCGAAACGTCATCAAATCAACCAATCACAGGAAGACGAAGATTTTTCTTCGCGCCGGAGATTCGTCGGGAAACGTTACCCTGGTCATATGAGATTTTTTCCTCTTTCTTTTGTGTTTTATGTGATAAAAGTGCAAAGAGATCGAGATAAGCTATCAAACTGCAATTGCTTTAGATTAATGAAGTTTACCTCATAGCTACAATTTCAAACAAATCGCAGAGTTATCGTCGCTTAGTAAAAATAAAATCGAATTAGACCTAAGGCAGATGGGATCCAACATGAACAATTGGATGTTCGCCACCGTGTTGTTGTGCGTGTATGGTTTTCTCAAGGAAGTGCGTCCCTCTGATAGTTATCTTACACAATATTTAGAAGGTCCTTGGAAAAATCTGACTACGAATGAAGTGAGTATTAAAATGAATGAAATGTTGTATGACATTCAACTAACCTTGACTGGAGTAGTGTGGAGCCAGAGGGGTATTAGCCTTAAGATATTTCGCTATTACTAGCAAGTTTCTTCTTGTCCTTTTCAGTGCTTTGCATGCAAGGCTTGAGAAATAACTAAAAACGGGTCTTTCGGAAAGATATTTTAATTATTTTTTTAATTCACTGAAGGTCATTCACTTTGAATTTACTATCACAACAGGAGTTTCTGTACCCCTCTCAGTGCTTATTTACTTAAGTGTATATCACAACAGGACCCCTCTCAGTGCTTAGGCACTATGTGAGAGGCACATTTTCACCAGTACCCCGGGATCGAATAATCGAGAGCCCACGCCGGGAATCGAACCCGAGACCGCCGAACCAGTCAGTCGCTAATCCAACTGCACTACCACGAGTCGTACAAATAATTCGGTTTCATTGATGGGCTCTTTTCAGAGAAATTATATTTTTTATTATTACATGTATTTCAGGTTAATAATCAAGTCTATCCGACATGGACTTACTCATATGTTTGCGTCATGCTGGTTGTACTCATCGTCACCGATATTTTACGCTACAAACCAGTCATCGTGGCACAAGGAACAGGCTACATTCTCTGTTACACATTGTTGATATGGGCCCAAGGTCTCCTAGCCATGCAGGTAACCAATAAAAAATGATATAAAATTATGAATAGAATGTTACGCTAATACTCTGTAAACGTTAGAAAAATAAAAATAAGTTGTAATACAAAATTGTGAGCGTCTAAACTTTAGATATATTTATTTTTCCCCGCGCTCATGGTCGATCGAATCGAACCCGGGACCACCGAGCAATGCCAACTGAGCTAAGAAAACTTTTAGTATTTCATATTAATATACACAAATATCGTCGAAGATAGGAACGCCTTGTATGCGAGTTACGATAATGAGCATGTGGTGGCGATATGGCGCATGCAGACATGTGCCGCCGCCTACCGGGATCAAGGCGGGAGATTTGAATGAGATTGTAAAATGAGGGAGTGCGGCGTTAGTGACATCTCACAAGAAAAGTTGATTGTGAACTTCAACTTCCGCGTAGTCAAGTACAAACTTCGTTCAAACAATTTCCCCGTGTTATCTCCCAGACGAAGGAAGGTGCATTGGCCTAGTAATATATAAAATAATTATCAGATATTTAAATGTGTTTTCAGTTTATGGATTTCTTCTACGCTGTGGGAACCGCATGCAGTGTGGCCTACTTCACCTACATTTACGCTAAGGTGCCGGCAGACTACTACATGAAGGTAACCAGTTACACCAGGGCAGCAATTCTTTTTGGTCAGTTCCTTTCAGGCCTTCTGGCCCAGGTGCTAGTCTCAACAGATGTCATGGACTATTATTCGCTTCAATACATTACATACTGCGACGTGATCGTAGCTACAGGCATTACCCTGATGCTGCCACAAGTGAAAACGAGCATCTACTTTCACAGGGAGGTGACCCCAAATATCAAAACAATACCCCAACAGGAAGATGCTTCATCATCCGAAATTGAGCCAAGTAGAGCACCAATGGATGAGTCAATGGTTCCAGGAGATCACATAGTTGAGGACAGCGACTCTACTAAACCCATTCAGGACGACCAAGCCGACATTGAGCATTCAGTGACCAAAAAGGTTTATGAACGTGTGCCATGGAAGAAAGCAGCATTGGTAATTTGGCAAGATCTCAAACTTGCGTACTCAGACCCATATCAAATCAAGTGGTGCGTCTGGTGGTCACTCGCCTCATGTGGATTTGGTATGGTATACACCTATGTGACCCCGCTGTGGGAGGAAATATATCCTTCTTCGGAACACGAAGATCTGTACAATGGCGCAGTCAACGCAGTAACCCCACTTCTAGGTAAAATAACATCTTCAAACAATCAATTGAAACAAAAATAACCAATCTATATATATAAAAATTAATGTATATTTGTATGTCCTTTATAGACTCGAAAACTACTGGACCGATTTCGATGATTTTTTTTTAAAACATTGGTCATAGTACCGGTCACATTGTTATGGAAACAAAAATGGAAAAAATTGCCCGGATATATCTGTTTTTCGGGATAAACTGGTTTTAGCCTGCCTCTAGCGGACGTCTACTGAACTACATATGAGGTAGTGTGAGTAGCGTGAAATCCCCAAACACCTGCACCATGAAAGCGCACTATGACAATGTACGTTCTAGAAACTGAAAACCGTCTGCTGTCTGGGTCGAAGTTGACCGACTTGGTAGTTTCTGGTAGTTTCCAGTACACAGAAATCACAGAACATATCTCATCGATCATTAACCCACAATGTTTTGACAAGCAGTGCTTATATGGGGTTGGAAGTTGCCAATCCTGTGATCTAACCTTACACCTCTTTGTGCCTTAGATCGCAGCAATGCGCGCCGGGTGCAAAGTGCAAAGGCGCTGACCCGTCAGCGGAAAAAACACAAGCAAAAAAGAGTGGGAAAGAGGCAAAGCACGGGAAAGCGGCAAAGCACGGGAAAGCAGGAAAGCGGGATGCAAATGAATGCATCCTATCAAATCGCAGCAATGCGCAATTACTTGGTCAATAACCAAAATATGTTTGCATTCGATTCTTCTGAGATCGCAGCAATGCGCGACGAGTCAGTTTTAGTCTGCCTCTTTTCCATTTAACCGGAAGCCACAGCAAGGCGTGGCCCGGGTCAGCTAGTTAATAATAAATATGCAATTTTTTTAGATTATCGCACTGCATTACAAATGATATATGCGATTGATATTTAAATTACTCTTGATTCAGGTGCTCTTCTCACAGCGTGTCTAAGTTTTGTGACAGTCGATTGGGACGAGTGGGGTGAGTTAACCCTCGCTGTGACGTCACTGTTCGAGGCAGGTCTACTATTGGTCATGGCAACCACTCAATCAATCTGGGTGGCCTACACATTCTACGGGCTGTACTGCACCTCGTTTCAGCTACTCATCGCAATTGCTAGGTAATACCAGTATATTTGATATAAAATATTGCTGTAATTGACAACACCACAGTCCATGCTGAAAATATTAGAAAGTGGCGACACCAGAGGTATCTTAATAAGAGTAAAAATAATAAAGAAAGATGCTGGCCTCATCTAAAATTGGCGACGAACGTGAAAAGAAATAAACTAGTGAAACGGCGAGTTTATTATTGCAGTGTTCCAATAAGCACAAATCTGTTTGATTACAAACAACTGTACAACTACAATTCGAATCCGAAACCGGGAATACCCGAACCGGATTCGAATTGTAGTTGTACAGTTGTTTGTACTCTTAACATATACTGTCGTATTATGTTACCAAATATGGTGAAGGTGAGATCGATGAGAACGCATGAAACGTCGGTCAAGTTCTCGCCAACACGGCTTATAACCATGTTGACCAGTAATTGCGATATTAAACCATACAAGATAACCAGAGTGGATTATTTTTCACAATTTTTGCTCGAAATACTTTTCTCAGCCTTTCATTCATGCTTGAAGATATATGCATAGGCAATGCATTGCTTCATCGATAATTCGCTTTTCTCGTTTGAATCAGAAGGTATAAACGAATATTTCATTTACTCGTTTTACAGTTTTCAAGTGGCAAAACAGTTAAAGCAAGAAAGCTTTGGACTTGTGTTTGGATGTAACACATTCTTGGCGTTGATACTTCAAACTGTGATGACCGTTATCTTAATCGACGAAAATGTCGTTGATGCAGATCCAAGAACACAGGTATGGACTAACCTTGTTGGAACTTTAGACTCTTACACCAAATTTCCATCAATTTTTACAATACCTGATAGGAATTTCGATATTGATTGCGATACTCGAATTTATATATTATGCAATGTTTTATTGGATCCCACTTGAGCACTGTAGACGCATAAATGTGTGTCAAATGTGTCACACAATGTGTGTCAAAGATCGATTTGGTGATGTTCCACTTTCAGTTCATGGTCTACGGTTGCTACGTCGGGCTCATCGGAATTCTATTTCTCGTCATAACGTTCCATACATTTCGCCACTCGACCGTCCGTTTGACGACACTGGAATCGACAAACCATTCTTCAACCCTATCGATTGAAAACCCAGCTGCAAAAGACTCAGTCACTTATAATCCGATCGACAATGTCTTACAGGTGGCAACATCTATCGAATGAAATTCGCACATTTCTATGTTAATTGGATAGGTAGCGAAATTACATATAACATGAACCATGTAATCCTTGAAAAATGTTTATTAAATTTGTTTCACAGCTAATTGATAAACTACAAAACTATCGCAACATCTTATTTATTTTAACTTATTTTATTACAACTTGAATGGAACCAAATGCACAGTCTTTACATTGATGAAAATTCATCATTCAGACAAAATCATGATTTGAGATACTTCGGACAGAATGGCATTTGTAATAACAAAAGCAAAAATAAGCGACCATTAAAATAATTAAATATGTACTTCATTGGTTTGCGTCATCGTGCATCTTTAGTCGAATTGTACGACTCATCATAGCCCAATTGGTTTAGCGACTGACTGTGACTCGGCGATCCCGGGTTCGATTCCCGGTGTGGGCTCTCGATTATTTGATCCCGGGGTACTGGTCGTGCCCCTCGCATTGTGCCTAAGCACCATGAGGGGTACGGAACGCTTGTAGTGCGGTTGACTACAGTTGATATATATTTTTTAAAAATTCCAATCAATTTACAATTGTTGGTGCGTACGCTCATACGTTTTGATATTAACATTAAACATGAGAGCATTATCTATCTGAAGCAAATTTGGATCGCCTCCACCTAACTTTTCTTTCTTCTTCGCGGCAAAGTATCGGTAGAAAGTGCTCCTTGGAATTCCGAATTGCTGGCTAGCTTGCATCCGTGTCAATTCACCGCGGAAGACACTGGCACAAGCCTTCTCGATGGTCTCGGTGCCGTAATTGTATGGTCCGAAGTCTTCTTCAGCTCTCCTCCCTGTGGGGACGGGTAAAAAAACCAAAACTAAGATACTAAATTAAACGAATTGCAGGACGACAATTACTATCTCGGTACCAAGGATGATTTAAACAGGATGTTTAATCACGCTTCCAATGATTCCAAAAATTCCAGTGATTAAACATCCTGTTTAAATCATCCTTGTTGGTGATTAAACATCCTGTTTAAATCATCCTCATCCCAAAAAAGCATCCTTGTTGGTGATTAAACATCCTGTTTAAATCATCCTCATCCCAAAAAATCATCCTTGTTGCCGAGATAATAATTGTCGTCCTGCAATTCGTTTAATTTAGTATTTACTACCATCATACTCTCTTCATATTTGAGATTTTCTCGATATTTTAGTTGATGACGCGGACCTGCAATTTTCAACTTTTTGCAATTTTGCTATTGCCAATTAAAATGCATTTAACTCAGTGCTCTGTACAAATGTCACGTAATCGAGGGCTTCGCTAAAAAGTCAAAAATATATGATTGAAACAATTGCAAAACAAAAACCTGAAATGACTGATCGAATATACAAAGCTGATCCAGAAAGTAAGTACCGTTTGGGTATTAAAAAAGATTAGCAATTTGTTTGTTCGATTGAAAACCCAGAGGCAAAAGACTCAGTCACCTATAATCCGGTCGACAATGACTTACAGGTGGCAACATCTATCGACTAAAATTCGCAAAATTCTATGTTGGATAGGTAGCGAAATTACATATAACATGAACCATGTAATCCTTGAAAAATGTTTATTAAATTTGCTTCATAACTAATTGATAAACTATGAAACTATCGCAACACCTTATTTATTTTAACTTATTTTATTACAACTTGAATGGAACCAAATGCACAGTCTTTACATTCGATAAACTAAGGTTGAAGCCGGTGGAGATAATCAGATATATGGTAGATCCGCTGGACGCGAACTCAGGGTAAACGGCAACAAGAAACGATCACGTAAAAATATAACACCTTTACTAATCGAGACTACAGAATGGATGTATTTTAAAAACGAAATACATTTCACAATAATTACGCGAATGCGTAGTTTTGTTGCAATTGTTGGTGCGTACTCTCAAACGTTTTGATATTAACATTAAACATGAGAGCATTGTCTTTGTGAAGCAAATTTGGATCGGCCAATTGATCGCTTCCGTCTAATTTTTCTTTCTTCTTCGCGGCACAGCATATTTAGTAAGTGCTTTTTTGAATTCCGAATCGCCTCCGCCTAATTTTTCTTTCTTCTTCGCGTCAAAGCATCGGTAGAAAGTACTCTTTGGAATTCCGAATTTCTGGCTAGCTTGCAGCCGTGTCATTTCACCGCGGAAGACACTGGCACAAGCCTCCTCGATGGTCTCGGGACCGTAATTGTATTCTCCGAAGTCTTCTTCAGGTCTCCTCCCTGTGGGGACGGGTAAAAAAACCAAAACTTAAGATATTTTCGTTGATGACGCGGACCTGCAATTTTCAACTTTTTGCAATTTTGCCATTGCCTATTAAAATGCTATGCAATTTCATTGAACTCAGTGCTCTGTACAAATGTCATGTAATCGAGGGATTCGCTAAAAAGTCAAAAGTAAAAGTAATACGATTGAAACAATTGCAAAACAAAAACATGAAATGAGTGATCGAATATACAAAGCTGATCCAGAAATTAAGTACCGTTTGGGTATTAAAAGTGATTAGCAATTTGAATTCATTTGCTTTTTAATACAGAAACATCTACACACCTTAAAACTACTTTTCGACATATTCACCATGCGAATTAAGGCATGTGTCATATTTTGGTACTAATTGCAAGATACCCCCTTTCGTAAAATTCGACCGCCTGCGACCTGAATCAGCTCTGGACATTTACCTTGATCTCATCATCACTTGCAAAGTGCCGGCCGGCAAGATGAAGTTCTTAAGATGAGAAAACAAATCGAAGTCGGATGGAGAATGCATTGACAAATGAGAAATCGTGAATTGCCTATTCGAACGAACTTTTTCCTCGATGATCAACGACGAGCGTCCACTGCGCTCCTCCTGGTGGACATTTTCCCTTTCTTCGTTAGTGGGTTCCTAACCCAATGACACATGCCTTAATTCGCATGGTGAATATGTCGAAAAGTGGTTTAAGGTCAGCTATGTATTTAGATTCCATTTTCGTGAAGGAAATTTATATGGGAAATTCCCATACATTTATGAGTAAAGCTAAAGTGAAATGCCTGCTCATGGGTTCAATTCCTGGCAGAGACTTCCGAAATATTTCGGGCGAGAAATTCCTACAAGTGCCTGCTCATGGGTTCAATTCCTGCTAGAGACCAACGGAAAAAAATATATGTCGGGCGAGAAATTCCTACAAGTGCCTGCCTTGGGAATGCAAGTATATAGTAGGTGCTGATGTCAATGGCGCAGACAAGAGCCACTGACATTAAACAAATGGCGATGAAAAGAGGTCTCGAAGCGACGTAGCAGAGTGAAGGGATTAGATCTGGCAGATGCTGCCATCTGGTGACGGGCCAGTATGTTGCTGCTCCTTGTTTCGAGGCAATCACACGCTGCACCAGACAGACTCCTATTTTTACAAGGACGGGCATAACCCGTGAACAAGACGCAGTTGGTTGACAAATTAGTGGTTACTTCAGAAATGATAAGTTACATAAATGAACAGTGTTGAACATCATGCACTCGTGTAAATCAGTTGTTAATTTACGAAAGGGTACAGAGTCGCGGGAAAGTAGTCGAGAGAACCAACTATCGAGTATCACGAACTGTGAAGTGAAGGGCTACCGAAAACCAAAGTAGTACTCGATAGTGACTATTTAAATAGATATGACTGTAACACTATCATGCGGCGGCATCACACAAAAAAGAGTGGGCAGGTGATGTCCTCTAGTGACATGCGCTCACAACTACAATCTACTTCCGGTGGCGGGCGAGTTCTTATGTTCACCGCAATCATTGAACTGCCGTATATTGCCATTTACCGATATGGATCCAGAGGGCGACCTGGAAATTTTGCCTAACCTAGGCTGCCTAGGCAAGGGGTCTCTTTTACTTCTATTCCGAAAGAAGGCGCGTTAAGGAATTTCTCTCGCCCGAAAAATTCCGAAGGTGTCTGCCGGAATCGAAACCGCGATCACGATCACGGGCTAAGAGGCGAACGCGCTACCTCTTCGACCACTCGACACCTCTCATTTACCGATAGATGGCGGTACTGACGAAGAGAGATAAAGGCAGTAAACATAAAAGAATCTTGTAAAGTTCCGGTGTTACTCACAAACTTATAAAAAAAATGGCGGAAAGTGCCTTTTATTGTATAGCATAACATAATATAATAGGTATTATTCGGCGAATATATTTTCAGGATCAGCAGATCTGTTTTTAAGAAACAAGTGTCACACGCACAAATAACTTACACAATGAATTTTTCACAAGACTCCTCCCAATAGCAATAACTGGTTGAAAGAAATACACTGGTTCACATTGGTCTCGGCATCTCTTTTTATTCGCTTCCACAAATACATATTTCATTGAACCTGCCATAGGCATACATCTTCAATACATTCTGTTGAGGTGAAGTACCTCTTCAACCATCGTTCCCTTGGAATCACTAAGATAATCTAATCTAATGGTAATAATCTGTTCCTAGTCTGTCAAGACAGATTGAGATGGGCGGTCACCAGCTCGAAGTCCATTTCAAATGTTCCATCAGCACTCACATTTTTGACAGAACCGAGTCCACGCATTACTCTGAATCGATTGCAGCCTGACTCGGTGAAATGACGTTCCGTCTCAGCTTAACGTGACGACGAATAGTGGATTCCGGAATTCCAAATATTTCTGTGGCCTTTGATTTGGTCATTTCGGACCTGAGCACGCACTGCACGGCTGTGTCCAGATCGCGGGCCGTGTATTGTTGCTTGTACGGCTGTTTTTTCCAGCGCTGCCGTCTTTTGTTCGGATCATCTGCACAAGAGAAACAGATCGAAACCATCGATATTTGTGTTTGCACTCGTTTCTTGTCGTCATGAACGTTATCTACGTTGAGTCACGAAAATCATCGGAAGCAAAAGCAGCAGCAACTTCAAGCGAGCTTATCATGAAGTAAACAATCCCGGCTACATACATTTGATAGGCATTGACAGACAGACCAACGTCGAAATCACATACGAGAGACATTCACTAAGTTGGTCTCTCAATTGTTTGCAAAAAATGTATTGAAGAATTATTGTAAGAAAAGTGTCATATGAACATGAGTTTTGAGACTCACACCACTGGGGAACTAGGTTTGGGCTGAATGTGATGTTTGAGAACGAACTTTCCATCCCCATTTTCTGAGAATGGCAGCACTGAGTCGAGGCATCTAGTGACGTTGTCTTTTGGGAAAGCTCCAGCAAAACTACTTCAAATAGTGGCACAGCGACTGTCAACCCACTTTGTTGTAGGCAGTTGGAAAGAATCCACACAAACTCATTTTTCTTGGTGAACGCCTCGTCCAGATTTTTGCATCTCCTTATTACTAGACAGAGTCGACACATATAGTCTGCTCGGATGTACTGTCCCCATAGTCCATATTCCACGTTTTGCCAATTCAATCTGGATCTTTTGACAACAAACCTGACTCTAGCAAGCTCTAGTTTCTTGGCAAAACGTCGACCACATGAAACACAATGTTGCCAATTGGCAGCTACATCTGGGTATCCCCGGAGGTGGCGAGATTTCCTGATCTAAACACTTGAAAATTGTGGACCAAACCTCATGTGTCTAACATAAATATTTCATAGCCAGGAGTACCTGCTTCCAGTCTGAATCCTTCTGAATGTAACTATCATACAATGTGTCAGACGGATCAATTATTTGACAAAGATGGTCACTTGCCATTGTAGCTCTATCTGAATGCCACAATAAAAACCATCATCTCCCAATAAACAATAAACATCTCCCATCCATAGACATAAAATTCTGTTCATGAAACCACATATGACAAATGTCATAACTCATATGACAAATGTCATAACTCATATGACAAATGTCATAACTCATATGACAAATGT
>JAQGBY010001402.1:0-29694 GCA_034698785.1 Mycogona germanica | reverse complement strand
CCATGAGGGGGACGTAACGCCTGTAGTGCGGTGGACTACAGTTGATAAAAAAAAAAAAAAAAAAAGAAATAACAGCACCCCCTGTATTCTAGATCTTACAATTATTATTGCAACAAGCATACGTTTTTCGTCTCGGAATTGCTGATGAATCCATGACTGACCGGCAGAGGTCGCCACGAGCTGTAAAAGCCCGATTACCAAACCCTGAAACCAACCGCAACACACTTATATCCTACGGCGCTCTGCCTAAAACAGTTCCAGTGGATTCCCGAATGCTGACACTGATGTGCGCGCACTGCTGCTCGCAGTTCGCTTCCCGGTACAGGCTTCTGTTTTATTTAATCTCAGGAGTGTTGGTGGAAATGCGCTCGCGGGATCCAGACTGTCATGTAATTATCTCCCTTTTTAAATAATAATGCTCTTTGCCACTTTTCTGTTGTCTGATATTAATTTTTCAAGACTTCTATTTTGCGATCTCGACAAAGTCTTGGGTTGGTCTCGTTTTTAAATCCTGAGACAATAATTTAACCAGAGACGAGATCGAGACACCATATTGAAATAACGCTGTCTCATCGCTCAACGATTGGCTGACTTTATAAAGACGCGAGATTGAGTTCCTTTTCTCTAAGCGGCGGGGGGAAAAACACCTGCAAACACTTCCAGCTTTCCTCCCGAGATGATGACTTCATTAGCAAACGCGCGCGCCGGTGTTATGAGTGTCGGCCCTCAAAAGAGCACACAGCACAACAAAAACACCTTCATCATCAGCCCACAACAACAACAACAACGCATGATGATGGCATGGCAAGACGTGACGAGGTCGCCGAAATTACGGAAAATGGAATTAGATAAAAATGAAAAAGGAACGTTGCACGGATGTGTGCACCCGGAATGAGGGAGGCGGTCGACCCCCCCCCCCCCTCCCTCGCCAACCAATCAGAAGCCCCCGCCATTCACAAAAAAAGGCCATGGAGAAGTGTGCTGTAATCATGTATAGGACCATCTCGCATATACTATACTGTGAAATGGGCAATGTTTGTAGGAACACAGTTTTCACACCAACTCTAGTTGGTTCCCCTATATTAATTTGTTAGAGGACAGATTTGGCCATTTGGTACTAATTTAAACAGCTGTTTAATAAAGTTAAATTAAAATTCGTGGTTCGAGAATCATTAGAATTGGAATTTTCGGGGCAATGAGTATGGCGTGGGGTTTGCCATGCGGCGGGCACTGACGTCACACACTAAGGTGGAGAGTGTGGCTATATGGGGACAGGTGATGCCCTCTAGGGACGGGCGCGTACAACCATATACTTCCGGTGGCGGTTCCGTTTGTTATAGACTGAGTATTATAAAAAGGAAGGATAGGTAAGGATTGGGACGAGGCGAACTTCACTTAATTCAATTTTCTGATAAGTTAGTATTTTGTTCAAACACATTATAGTATCCTAGTCACACAGTAAGCATGCTTCAAGTTGCTTGAGAGATTTCAAATGCGCTTGAGATTGGGGCAAATTGTCCTTTGAGATCGTGTCCATCGCTAGCGATACAAATCACGTGCTGGAATCTTATTAAAAGTTGAACGAGCCCTCTCAAGCACAATGAGATGGGCGAATCGTCATTCGAGAGCGCCTCGTGTTTTCTTGTCAAAGGACGGACGAGCGGCACGTGTCGATTCTGTTCAATGTCTTAACGCACCTTGTTAAGTATGCTTGGAATAAGCATACTTGGCCCGTGTGACCAGGGTATAAAGGCCACTGCTTATGTGGTTTCCAAAATTTCATATTCAATGCATTGTGTAATGCAAAATCACGACAGAATTTATAAAAGATTCTAACGAAATTTGAACACCTGATTTCATGAAATATTGCTAGTAGTCGATTACGCATTTCTCGACCAAAAAGATGAATGTAACGGTCAAAAGGCGGTCACATGGTGTAGGTGGTCAGGTTCGCCATATTGGGTCAATTGAGATTAGACCGCGGTCTCTCTACCCTTTGGCGTCTCTGTGAATGCGAGAGGACGTCACAAGAGATGGCCGCCAGATAAATACGGCCATTATTTATTCTCGCTGGCCAGGACTGTCACACGCGGGGACCCGCGCCACGTTAAAGTCAGTCGCTACGTAACAGTGTGATATATACAGTGTAACCTCGTATATAGTCCGAAACGGCGAATAAATCATGGCTCGTATTTTGCAAAATAAGCAGCAGCAACAAACTAGTCGTGCATTATTTCGCCGGCGACTGGATGAACGTCACGGGATAATGTTAATGCGCGCTTCGCCGCCAAACATCGCGGTTGAAATGGCCGAATCAGCCAATGTACAGTAGGTCTACAATTTCCGTTATTATGAGACACGAATTGTTATATACTGGCATATGCTAATTATAATATTTTAAAATATTTAGAGTTCTTATTTTATGCACGACTGAAACAAATTTAAATATCTTAAATGACTTAAAGTCAGAGTAATATACATTTTGAATGGATGAAACTTAAACGAGACATCAAACAGAGTCTAAGTTTAGACATATTACTATGTCTAAACAAAATGTAGACATCATGAATGAACGAACGGAACTTAATTTGTGGCAGTTTAATTAATTGACAAAACTATATACTGTAGTGAAGTGATAACATGAAATCGCACAATCAGAATTGCAGATGTACGGTCAAATACATCCAGTGGACGAAGTGATGCCATAAAATCCGAAAAAAGAAAATGAAAGACTTTAATTAAGAATGAGACACACTAATCACAGTGTGCGAGAGAGTTAAGACCAAAAATTTCCCACATTACCCGTCGAGAACAGATTGGCCCCCGTTGCGAGTGGAGTGCGAATGATACACGGCCGAGACAGCGGACAGGCCCCATGCATCATGAAATAATAAATCACGGTTTTTATTGTTAAACGCTCCCCGTCTGTGTACACAACGGATGCAGGGCTCATAATAAACGGGCTCAGTGTGGCGACATTCACAATACTCGCCGCCACTATTTATGAGGATCTGCGAAAACAATGATGGAGATCCGAAAGGTGAATGGAAATCGGAATAAAATAGAAAATTGAATGAAATCTACAGGTAGCAATGCTCGCGAGGTGGCGCTTGACTAAAGCAATGCGAACAGAAAAAACAATGAAAAATAAGAAACACACATATTTTTTATTCGAATACATATTTAAAGTGATGTTTGCCTGCACAAGAATGAAAATATTTAGTGGGTCACAAATGGAATTTAAATTTAAGAAAATTAATCCCGTGTGGAAAAAAAATGGGAAAATAGGTAACTGCAGGAAATGACTAAAATGAGTCAGTTTCGAAACAAACTAGATTTAAGTTCAGAGGTCCCCATCGAATTCTCGAGCCCTCAATCAATCATGCAATCATCCTCACATAAATAAAACAAGCACCAATAATTTTTTTACACCCCTTTTGAATCATCAACCCCCACAATCTGCATTCGAATGTTTACAATCACTTGTCTCCATATCTGTTGTGAAAACAAAACTCTCCTATCCCAATAACCACCCTACCCCTGGGGAACCAGGCCAACTTGCCACTCCTCTCAACCTCCTCCTGGGCCCCTCCGACCCGCTTCTAGAGCTGGGCGATATTATCGAAACTATCGATAGTGAACTAGTTACTATTTTTCACAACTGATAGTATCGTGTTTGTTTGGAAAACTATAGATAGCCAAATTTTCGCAAATAATGAGAAATATTTTTGTTAGAAAGGCCATATTCACTCACTAAAAGTGCTTGAAGTGAAACCAGATACAACTACACATGAGCCAAAACTCACATAGTGTTATTTTATTTCCTTTTAACTAACCACACACACATTCAAATAAGCTTATAATGTTACTTTATTCCCAAAAGAATCCTTCAAAAAAGCTATAGAAATGTACTTGAAGTAAATCCAGAGTATATCTACACACTACCCATAGCGTGGTATATGAACTACAATCACCCCAGACAATCATTTGGAGTTAGTTCAATATTACCAACCTTTATAAAATCAATATCATTCAAAACCTAATTGTACTTTGTATTTTCAATTGGTGAATTAAAAGACATATTTATTAAAACTACCTAGATTTTAAATAGGTGACATAGTCATTTACGAAATTGTAAAAACTATAGATTTCTATAGATTTCTATAGATCGATAGAGCTAGTATTCCGACAGCTATAGTAATGGTGGATATTTGAAAATACAGTTTGTATTTCCTCGCAGACCAACGCTACACTCCCGTCATAGTCGCCGAAAACAATTTGAAGATGTTTAAAATTTAGACGAACGTTTTCGACAGAATCCCACTTCTGTCTCATCAGGTGTGTTCGAAAGCAACGCGCACGATCAAATGAAGAAACTGAAGAAAAGTTAAACCGGAAAAGGGAGACTGGAAGGTCGAGCACATGTGGTCAGATAGCCATATGGCAAAGTCCATTACCGCTTTCACTGACATAACTGAATTGACCTACATTGACGAGAGAATTATTTTCAAATATCCAAAACGAAGATGCATACATTAATTTGATTCGCTAGAATCTTTTTCTTTATGAAATAGGGATTTGTATCCGAGACAGTACCGGATGATTGAGTCAAGTATCTGATAATTCAAATACGACTTTGCCATCTTATATCTTTTTCTTTATGCTTAACCAAATATCCGACTCGGCGTGCTTCGGCACCATTTTATTTATGTTCTACGTTCGTCTGCGCATGTCAGCACTAGATGGCAGCACAGAGTTCAATACCTACGCCACATATATCTATATCTCAGAGGTGTCAAGTGGTTGGGAGGTAGCGCGTTCGCCTCAAAAACCCGTGATCGTGGTTTCGATTCCGGCCGACACTTTCGGAATTATTTGGGCGACAGAAATTCCTTCACGCGCCTTCTTTCGAATAGAAGTAAAAGAGACCCCTTTGCTAGGCAGCCTAGGTTAGGCAAAATTTACAGGTCGCCCTCTGGGGGGGTTTTTAAGATGTTAAATCACCGGTGCACCCCCTTAACAAACATTCGTTAACGCCGCATATCAGGTGGTAAATACATGGTAACGTGATACGGCAAACTGACGGCATACTGAAAATAGTCGATAAGGACTTCTTTATCTCTTGAAATTTAAGAATAACGTATTAAGAGGCCTACTGTAGTTTAAAAATTAAGCTTATAAATTAGTGTTTTTATTTAAAAATAAGAGATATTTTCGATTTATTTCATTAAAGGATATTTTGTGCGCTCACAATTTCGGATTTGTTATGATTTTTGACCGCCAAAATTTTTTCCCCGATGCTGCGACACGGGCTAGGCCGTAGCAAAACATGCTGTATACAGAAAGTCCGCGATCTAAAAAGTCAACATATATACAGGAGCAAGTTTGCCAAATGGCACAAGCTCTTTACCGAAATTGTTAAAACCATTTAATAGGATTGCTCCTCTCATGTGCACTCAATCATGTGAACCGACACATCAGGAGAAACGAGAAGCTATTTCTGGTTCGCTAATTTGAAATGAGATTTGTCCTGGGTGCGCTTGATGACTTGCGGCACAATGCGAATCCAGCGGCAACTATTCACAACCAATGGAGGAATAATGTGGCCGGCCATAGGGGTCTGGATCAGTAACTAGGACACGTGATGGTCGAATCAACAGTGCATCACTAATCCCTAAGACAAAACTCACAAAAGTGACGCTATTCCTGAGAGGATGCGATTGGGAAGATGAGGCCAGGGTCGCTTTGCGCCACACACCAAAAATACGATCTCCGCAAAAGTACATGTCGAGAAAATTAAAGAAAGCAGTATATCGTCCTACATGTGTATGACGACGCAGATAAGAAGCTGATAAGGCATTCTGTTGGGGAAAGGAAGAAGTGGGAAGGACTGAGTTCTTTATTGCTAAAGAGCACCGAAATCTGTTTACACTATTACCTAATCCGCGACACACCGGAGATGGAGTCCGGGAGATTCAGTAGGATTGCGACTCCAAATCCACTGCCCCAAAAAATAATGGAAACTATATTTCAATACGGTGGTAGCCTCAACTCGTGCCAATTATTGGTGCCCGCCCTCTGGTGGCGTTCCAGACAATCGGCTAGCTCGATAAAGTTCAGCAGTACAGATCTAAGACGGGATAACTAGCGATTGTACTAGCGAAAGTTTATTTTAGAATTAACCCCCTCTAGGCTACGTGGTCATGACTCTGTACAGGGTGACGATTCCCGTGCCGGAGTACGTATGCTGGTACTTCGTTTCCAGCTGCTGGCCGCAGCCATCTCGTCGACCATATAATTACAATTACAATATGCATCCACAAGCAGCACCGGATGGGGCCAGTTAAGGACAAAGGTTTGGTTGTCCTCTCCTAACAGACTTTCGACTCGAGACTCGTTAATATAGGAGTGTTCCTGTGATCCGGATAGTGGACGTACGGTCGTGAGCCCGATCGTGGATGGACGACACATCCAGCACTTCTCCGGTTGGCGTTTCCACCGTTATTTGCTGTGAATTTCAATTCAGCGAGATAAGTGACAATCAGCCCAATGACGAAATAAGCGCCGCCTAATGTTAAAGGGCAGCGCGGATTTGTCTTGTCACACGTTCAACCAAATCAAAGTATTCATCATGGAGCAGATGAGTTAAACTCACAAGTCTGGAGGAGCACTCGGCAAATTGTGGCATCAAGTGGCAGGCGATTGGCTGCCGCCTCGCTGTCGCCGGCGTCTCATTAACTTAAGATGGCCACTTTATCATTCAAAGTATTGCAATATATAGTGAACGAGCGAGCTGCGCATGTGAATTCTTTTTCCACTGGTTGTGTAATTAGTCGTCTGGTCCTGGTTAGTTCCCTCCCGCCAAAATAGCCATCCGATTTAGACGTCTGTCGCCGACGCAAACCCCCAGTTTGCCCAAGCGCAAACTTGCTCCGGTATGTCCCAATGCCGCGAGTGTACCAATAAGGAAGTCTCGTTTTCTGGCGACAGTTAGAAACTACGATTGAAATTAATTTCCTCGGTAGCGAATTCCGGCCGTGGTTGTGGACCGAAACTGTGCTAACCCGCGGCGACACTTCAAATCGAGGCGACTTAAATTTAGCCGCATTACTGCAGATAAATAAAACGTGTAAGCTCGCAACTTGTTGGACTTGTAAAAAAAACAACGGACCAAGAAATTTGCTCTCACTGTTCACAGAAGTGAGAAGAAATTCTTAATATTTGTAATTGGACAAACGCAATAAAATAAAATTCGAAACGCCTTTTATGGTTATTAAGTTGACACAAAAATAGCGTTTGTATTGAATTAGTTTAAAACTGAAAATGTTTCATCGTCTCTATGCTTCAAAGCTCTTTAAGGGGTTGAATTAAATAAATTTCTTGATTATCTGATTGAACACTTCCTGATTCGCAAACATTTGCGCAATATCATACACTGTAGGCAATTTAGGAATGCAAATATTGGGCAAATCACAGAATATTTCTTAAAAATTCAAATGCTATTTCAGGTCGGCTTGAATTGTAGTCGAGCTAATTTTGGAAGAACTTCTCAAGCGGCCACTAACGATATAGGGGTTACGACTGTTTCGTCCCGGACCAATAATTATTTTTTGGGTGCAGGGTAAGCAGCCGCCGACTAACGGGAAGGATGAAGATGTATTTTGCACAGTAGCTCGAGCGCAAATTCGGGTAGGATCAACGATCCCAAACCGCCCCGTACATTACTCGCCCATTAGCTAAACAAACTTAACAGCATGCGGTAGGCTGTTCTACCAATTTGCGCCTCCACCCATTGCATGAGAACAGGCTGATTCATTTAAATAGGTTGTGCGTGCCACCGCCGCCGACGCCACCACCACCACCGCCAACGTCTGAGATGACAAGATAAGAACGCCAGTTATCTCGATTCCAGATTAAGTTGGTTAATTGGATGACTATGGGCGCGCGCATCCTCGTGTATGGACGCGGCGTGTCGTCATTGGCCGCAGACTGGCCGCGGTGTGGCGCCACTTTACTAATGTTTCAATGGAAACGCGCTACCCTGTCTACCTGAGTCTCTCAATCAAATATTTTGACCAATGACCACCTATCGCCATCTTCCGGTAAAGTGGCAATATTTTCTTTCCTCACGTACCGATTTGAACGATGCCAATGAAGGCAAATTATTAACTGAGATGATCGCTGGATGGCGCTCTAGCAAAGCAAAGTTGGGCACGGCGATCTATCGAATGATTCCAAGATGGAACTAATGTCAATTCTGAATTGGCGTTTAAATTGAAAATGCCCGCCACAATTGGGGCAAACTAATGGTAACTTTGTCATGTTTTGATGCTGAGAGCCCATCCGGTATCACCGCGAAATCTCTCTGCCGACTGGCCACGTCAGTGACTGACTGCTGGACGTGAAGAATTCCCCCCCCTCCTCCTCACCAAATTTCCCGGTCGTAGTGTCGGCCACAGAGTCCCGCGATCGGCCGCCGACGATGTGACGTCGCGGCAAAGACGCCGTCTTTATTCGCAGCAACCGACACGTGACGGACAAAAGCCATTACCGGGTCCCCGGACTGGCGACAGTCTGTCACCGGCGCACATTGACGGCCGACGGCAGCGGAAGTGCGTGTGGCTGACGTGGCGGGCGACAGAACCGACAGAGGGCGCTGCCGCAAAGTGCCTTCTCACATCATCGCACTGTCAAAATAAAGGCTCACTTCAAATAATGACATATCAACTTGGCCACCACAACCTCCCGAGGACTCAGTCTAAGTCTGAGGGGGAACGGATAATATATATCATGCAAGCGTTTAAGCCCGTCACAAACAAGGGCTTAACTAAAGGAAATCAGACTTAACCCGCAATTTCGGAGTAAAGTTCCCCTTTTGTTGTCCATGATATATAAGTTGTTTCTGACTTCTGAGCGAGCGCTTGTGGTCTGGGGTTTGTCCGTTTGGGTGTCGCAACCATGTGGCGGTTTCTGACGTCACACAAATGGACGGTGTGTGTACGCTGACATCACACTTTATATTTTTAAATTTTTTGTTAATTCCTATCACTGTAGTCAACTGCACTACAGACACCACAGCACTTTCAAATACCGGTAAAATAAAAAAAATGGTGTTCGATTTTTGTTTTACAAATTGAGCACGAATTTGTAATTGTAATTATAGGATGCGTCGCCAATTTCTTGCTCAATTTGTAAAACAATAATTGTGCTCTGTAAATAAGATAAAGGTCCGACTAATCGACGGATGCCAAATCCTCTCTCTATCTCCCTGATATATATTTGTTAAGGAGGTAGGCCCACCAGCGTGTTCGCCCTAAACCCCTCCCCCAGGAGATGACCTGGTAATTTTGCCTAACCCAGGCTTAGTATAAGCTACCTAGGTAGGTATCTTTAACGTTTACCGCCAAATTCGTCTAAACTGCAGCAAAGTCCAACGCTGCATCGTGCATCACAAGTAGCTCTGACGTTTTTCTTGTGAATAAACGTTTATTATAACAAGTCAGTAATGAATGATTTGTGGCTTTTAGCATTCAAAATTCGAGTAAATGTGACCACAAAAGAGGGTAATGAAATTCACTTTTCTTGATCAAAAAAGAACCGCGCCGCCACAGTTCTAAAGTAAATACCGAATATATGAAATGGAAAAATAAGTGGCGCCACAAAAGGCGCCCATCGTCGATGCTTAGCGAACCACCGAATGGCAAAAAATGGACCACAACAACAAGAATCGGCGGTCTAAGCCAAAAAGACCGAAAATCTCTCATTACAAGCAGGTGATTCACGTTTCTGTTATTGTTGCCAATGCAGGTACATTTATATTTGAGCCGGACTGTTAAGTTGAAGACGAGGTGGCGGCATTTTAGAAGGAGAAGAGCGAAAACATTAGCGTCTCCACGTAAATTGCGGCCAGATTTATGATTACCTTTTACCACTGACCGAACAACGTGCCGGTGGTCGAATAAAAAAAAACGTAAGAAAATCTTTCTCCCAATGCCCTTGCAAACTTTTACAAACTTAATAAATTTCTTTATATGTTACTCGTATTCATACTTTACAGGTGAATGCACCTAATGGGTCACTTATCGATTGGGAAAAGCTTGAAACAGTTAGCCGTGATTGAAACAAAGCGGTTACCGTGACTCGATGTTAAAATTCATAGCCAGAACACTGCTTTCTTTCTACAGGAATGATAGCTAGATGGTGCTTGAGTAGTTCTGGCAAGTTTCCTAGAGACAACTTGATATAAACTTGTAGCGTCCTGTGAACAAACAGGATTGCCTATTAAGATGTACCACCGTATCCTAACTCAGAATTTTTGATGAAACTTATAGGCCACAATAAGTGTTAACAAACAGAAGAGTTAGCACGATGATCCGACAGTTTCAGTGAAAAAACTTTGGTTGGTGTTTTCAGAAATCTTCAATGAGATTTTTTTTACAAATATTAATCCAATCGTTTTTCACTGTAGATGTCGGATCATCGTGATATCTATCTAGCATTTTCGTTTGCTTGTTATCCAGACATCCGATTCGGCGTACTTCGCACCTTTTTTTTATGTACAACAAGTGTTTAGGAATTGGTTTTCATTGACGGATAAAAAGTGCGGTCTTATTAGGACTTTTACATATCTCTAACTTCCGGACTCACCCCCAAAAACGTTCGCCGTGGTTAACAAATTCTAATTGTGTTCCATCTAATACTAGAGCTACCCGCTGTACACATCACCTGTAATTATTATCGGCAATGTGTCCTGGGTGCAGACACGGCGAACGCATTCTATTAACCACCGCAGTAAAAAGACAACAATAATTAAGGGCTACGTCGCTCGCCAGATGGCGTTGACAAACGATGTTTTGACAATGCCCAATTAAATGCGCCCCCAGTTGCGTGGTGACGAATGCTAATGGAGAAGGCAGGAGCAGTGTGAGGCGTCGAATATTTTTTTAAACCGACCAACAGATTAACTTTTCAACTATACATGCCCTTCTATCTTGCGGCACTTGACCTCTCATCCTCTTGACGTCCAATCGCAACACCCAAGTTCTTACGAGTGCCTAAGCACCATAAGGGATACAGAACGCCAATAGTGCTGTTGACTACAGTAATAATCATAGTAAAAAAGCAGCAAAAAATATCCTGAAAAAAAAGACTAACTGTTACTTTTAAAAACCTGCCTTTGATAAATGGTTATTCTTATTATTAGTTTTAAAAACACATACATTTTTTCGAGAAGATAGTGCTTTTAAATGCATTGAGAATGAATAGGAACGAGCTGTTGTGAAATACACATTGCCGTAATCCGCAAAGAACTCATTTATTTGTAAACAGTGACAGCCCCAGCTGATCCAACAGAGCTCTGAAATGAAATCAGATGGCGCTGTTCACATATTTTTGACTAAACCCAACGTATGCCATACGAGACAGGAAACGGGGATAAAAGCTACGTCATGTTTCCATCAAATGGTTTCACACACCACAAGTGCGAGCCAGGGTGCTCCTTCCAAGCGGAGGACGAGGAGGTGGGGGAGTGTGCAAGTGTGACATGAAGGAGTTATCGCATAATAATAGAGGGGGTGGAGCGGATTCTAACAGACATTTTCTTGGGCTAGTCGTGCAACCATTTTTTTTTCGTTTCCCCAGCTGTTCCACACCAATCAGTCTCCCAATTGCTCATTCAGACTTAGATGCTACAGAGTATACTTATGTACGTAATGGGTGGGGAAGATTTGCAAAGCCTTCGACTCAAAACCAGAACGGCCAGTAATTAATGGCTCTGGCGCACGCAACCTGCGCCGGATCTGACGAAACCTAAACGGCGGTTGATATTGCAATGGATGGGCGAGAGTATCGATCGACTGGTTATATCAATAGTATATTTCTTATTAGATTTGTAGTTCGCAAAAATGTCGTGAATACTATCTGTGATCTGTAATGTTCATTGTGATTTGTCGTTGTCGTGACTGTATCGTTGGCGTTTTCGTCATGGGACCGGTCATCGCTCGTGTGCAAGCACAAATTAAGATGGCGTAATTACGGCAATTGAGCTGTCTACTATAGTAATATACTGTAGAAGAGCAGAATGAAATATGTGCTAGAAAGCGCCTCGAATGCAATATAAAATCACATAAAATAATTTATAGAAAAGAACTGAAATGATGAAACAGATAAGATAGCTTCCTAATTTCTTAACTCACCCATCTCTTTAAGGCGCCCTTGGACACATGCATTGCTTTAGGAAGGTTTAAGCGCCCATATTCCACCTCTCAAATTGACAGGTGGGCTCTTACAATATGGTGTACCCCACGCCTCACTGAGGTCAGGGTGACAGGTGCGTATTGCCCGGTAAAGTTGACGCGTCACGCCATTGTCAGGCAGAACACGGTCATTCTTTCTCCATGTGTCTGTATCCGCTCCCTGTGCATGACGCCGACATTCAATTGTCTGTCGACAGCCTGTCCAAGCGTTCACCTAACACGTACCGCTGAAGGTGACATCTTAATTTGTAAGATGTATCTCACTTATAACGAAGACAATTATCAAGATTCAGAAAAAGTAGGCCGCCTTTGATGAAGCTGGGACAATTTTATCGAACAATTAAAACTGCTCCACATTCTTAAATGACCGCAGCAGCTTCCAGAATCATGATAATTTTATTTTTAAAAATTATAATTCTTTTTCACATTTTTTATTTGGATGACAATCTTTAATATATATTTTTTTATTTTAAAAATAATTTTTAAAAATGACAACGAACGAAAAACATTTTTTTAAATGGCTTAAAATCTTAAAGCTTTCTCTCGGAAAGACGCTTTCCAAAATCTTGTAATATTTTTTTGGAATAGTCAGTCTTATTGATGGATGAGGCCTAAAGGAGTTAGTGTCTCTAATGGTGTGAATTAAAGCGAGAGTAGAGGAGAAAGCGTAGAACGTTTGCAGTATCTTTCTTTTCCAAGAGCAATAATTGATGCCGAAAGACACATTGACCCTTTCTTGACACCACCTGGTTATGCAAACCTATAAAGACTGACGTAAATCAAAATGAAAGATTCGCGGTAGTACAGACTGTATATACAACTTGTAGTTGGATTGGACTAGTAGTACTAGTTGCCTAAGGTCGCGCAGCCGGTATTCGAATCCAAATAATTGCAAAGCTAATTTTTCTACTATTCCAAATTACTGTCATTTGGAATTCGACAAAGCCTTGAAAATAGTCATTCTTTTCTGAAACCAACATATCAAAAAAGTGCCTTTTCCTACAATTTTTCCTTCAATGCTCTAAGAATACACTAGCTAAAATAAATACATACTTCAAAAAAATGATGCCATCAAACTTGTTTCACCTCAGATCGCCGTGTCATTAAATTAAAAATAAAGGCTTGCACCGTTAAAAAATTCTTGTGAATTATTGTATTATTATAATTACTGAATCAGGCGTGACCTCGTGCATGTACGAGCGTATTTCTGCGTTAACTTAGAGAGTTAATTAATACGGCATTAAATTTACCTGCCATTAGCCACTCAACCAGCTTAGTTTATTACATGCGCAAAATCTAAAAACATTTTTTTTTGTGAACTCGGTTCGTCTTTCGAGTCCCAGTGGCGTTGATCAGCTCAGATAATTACTTACGTAAATCAAGATTATCGGTATGAAATAATAAATAAAAACAAGTATCACGAACCAAATCACGAACCAAATAAATGTCTGTGAAATCCTTACAGCAAGAAAATGATATATTGAATTTCTGCCGTGGCATATTTTAGATGAAAATACAGAGTACTCTGTAATCACAATTTTAAATACTTGACTAATTAAAGATTCTCAACGCCAATGTATCCAAATCGTTCAATTTGCGCACTGTATTTTTATTTTTGCATTTGCCTTCTTTGATTTCTGCATATATCAGCATCTCTTTCGCTTAATTCCTTTTATCCAATTCATCTGCATATGTGCAATAGGTAAACTTTTCGATTTTCGAATTCGTGGTCAGATGGATGCGCCAACAATTTCATCCATTTTGCAAACGAGATGTCAGTACAAATTTGTCTCTTGTTAATCAATTCCGCAATTCGGATACTTCTGCTTGACAGTGGTGAATAAAATGGTGCCGAAGCACGCCGAATCGGATGTCGAGTTAGGGGGGGGGGATGTCTTAAGGACAAATAAAGCTGTGGTGGTAGAAGCGCGGGTGGGGTGGTAAGAGTGTGGTGAGACCGCCGTGAAGCGGACAGGGCAAGAATTTAGAGCTAAGAAAAGAAGGCAAGGGAAGTGGTATCAGAGATGACCGCCCCGGTTCGCACCTTTCCAAAGTGGCTTGGTTGCCGTTGGTGTTGTTGAAGAGTTGGTGAAGAAATAATTGGATACCATAACTTAAGTATAGTACATTCTGAACTATAGCGCGAGTTCTTCTAGCACTAAGTGACGGTCGTACTGGATAAAAATCAAAGCATTAATCCATTTGAGAAAACTGAGTAAAATACAATTTCGTTTTTTCGGTAGCGATTAGAATAGGATAGTTATTTTTCGCGTGTTTGGAAAAAATATTATCTTTTTTGCGGGCTTCTGAATCTGTGCAGCGCACGAATAGAAGATTGAGATTTTCATTAAAATTATCATACACTGCCCAACTCTGCCGTGATCAGCTAAATCTCTAAACACACGGTGGATTCTCAAATGTACTGATAAAAATCGCGCTATAAATTAGGTGCTGGTCATAAAAAATACATTCAAGCCCCTTTATTAGATGGCGCTACTATCAATGGACGCCTTTCCTGGGTGCAACTTTGGAAAAAAGAATGAGGCGATCACCAGTGATGATCTGGTAAAATATCGACAAAATCGTATGATTGATAAAATATCGCTACAGATTGAACCATTAGTAATAAGCGGTCATCGACGTCTGGAGGCAATGACATTATCTATTGGATGGAACTGGTAAAATCCCGGCCCTTAAGACGGTTCCTTACTTACCCACTCTAAACCTTACACCTCGTTGGCTGAACGTCAGACGAGTTTCCACTCAGGATCAAGTTCATTACTTGTTTTACAGGTCAATTAGTGTCGGTCGAAAAAGAGTTGCGTTGTCTAGCAAATGCTAGGAGGCGTTGCTGAACAATGGGGGTGGTTCACTGCCCTAGGCCATGGGATGTGGGAGGGCAGGGATACGACTGGGAGCATGGTGGTCAGTCTGCCGATGAGGCCATTCGCAGTCTTACCTGCCGGTTCACTTCAAACGTTGACAAGGAAGTACTTTCCCAATGGGGCACCTTCAAAAAATGCACCCAAAATGTTAAAAACACTATAAATTAAGGTGACTTGAACTAAGACACTTGATATGACTAATCATACCTCAATTTATGAACTTGAAAATAAATCAGAAAAATCGAATAGAATAAAAAGTTTTCATTTTAAAACCAAGTTTGAATGTGCTCAGAGAATACCGTTTTGAATTATCATTTTGATGAAGAAAAACATTTGATTTTCGTTTTGATATTGCGAAAACATAAACTGGGATGTTTCCTACAAGATGGGCATGGGCTTCTTTAACTCATAAAACCAACGGAGTAAACTATTTTTCCAAGCAATGGAACGGTTTTTTGGGCCCCCCCCCGACAGTCACAGCTAAGTATGCACTACAAACTTATCAACCGAGGACGGATTCATCTATCAGTGATTAATATTTGAGGTTGTATCGATTCATTCTGAGCATGCATTTTTTGGCGGTCTAATGTCTAGGCAAAGAGCATTCAGCAAAAATATGTGAGCCCAAAAATATATTTTACGAGCAGCGGTTACATCGATACTAAAGGTAGACAAGATCAAGACAAGTGGTGACCTCACTATATTTTGTCAGGTGTCAATTGACGAGGGAGATTGTCTAATCCTTCCTATTTTCCTGTAGTAAAATTCATTTCCGTTCTTGAGCTGGATGAATTTGTCCATACAATTGGACAAAACTACTCGGAATGATTATGTTTGGTTGGCGGAAAAGTCACTAGATGGCGCTCCAGCAAAACAGACGGGCAAGACTTTCCAAGAGAAGGTAAAAATCACATGAATCCAGCCGTTTTTATCCATTACAATTCTGGTTTCCATCAACCGGCATCAATTCCGAATTGGTGATGCCGGGCCATTAAGGCGTCGAAGAATGGGGCGGAGGGGTAAGATGTGAAGAAAGGAGAAAGGAAAAAAAAAGATATATATACCTGGGAGATTGTTATAATGGATAGAAAAACAGTTTTTGTTGCACAAAAAGAGTGGCCAACGCTGACTCAACAAATTTAACGCCTCGCTTTGATCAAAGCGCTTCGAGACCGCGCTGAGGGCTACAGCAAATGGCGGCTGTCGCTTCGGTTAGCAATGCCTCGGTCTCGTTTGTTGAAACTTGAAAGTACTTCGAGACGGTGGAGCGTACGGCATTCCGGATTCTCGGCCAGGTAGGTGCGAGCCGGTGGAACACCGATACCGAAACGGATGTCACGACGCCCAACCGCCTTTAAAAATGTCGGCGAAAACTGGGGTTTTTTTTCTTTCGAGATTGGCTTGTGGGGGGAGAGACACTTGACTGATTCGGGCGGTGCGCGAGTGTGTGTATAGAGACGTGATGGGCGCATGTTTTTTTTTTTCAATTTAGAAATTGGCGGAGATTTTCTGATCTCGTTTAGAAGGGCTGCCATTGTGGGTGTGGGGACGCGGGCCTCTTCGAGGTGCGATTATCGAGCTTTTTCTCGCCGCCGTCCAAGTGGACGCGTGATACGGAAATTAGGCGACGACGCGGGGGCAGGTCAAGATAATGGAGCTGTTTGAGAGCGCCACCTAGTGTTGGATTTCACCGCAGATTTTGATTCTCTCTGAGATTTTGTCCGATCGACTGACGGTTGTGTGGCTCACAATTGCAACAGCTGTCGCTGTCTTCTGGTGGCGTTCCAGAGAACCAGTTGTTTCGTTGCGACTACCGTAGATCGATGCTCGGAAAACAATCAACGAATTATATTAAAATTGAATCTAGCACTGAAAATACTCAAACGTTTTACGTAAATGATAACAAGGTTGCTAACGAATAGGCACAACAACAAAAATAGATAAAAGACAAAACACTATTCTCCCAAAATTGTGGCATGGTGGCAAGAACTACTCTGTACTACCAGAGAGCAGCCTAGCACAGAACGTCCACTACAGTTGAGAACATTCGTCTTATTGGCGCTGCTGTGATTACTTTGCAGTCCCAGCCAAAATTCACACAAAAATTATATTCTTGGTGTCACCAGTCATTCAAGCCTTCCATTTCTGCGATGCACTTGCGCATGTCTGCACGATTTTGCTGATGCAAGATGGCGGACATCAGCAAAGGGTGTTGTTGCGTTGCAGCACACCGAGTTTCCCCCAGTACCGAGCACTTCATCCAGTAATTAACCTAACATGCGAGCGTAATAATGAATTCGAATTATGTATGCCTTCTTGAAATTCTGGCGGCGTCTTAATTGCGCCGGCTCGCTTCCAGCTACGTATTGTTTTTCCCGGAGGAACTTGTCGTGGAGTTGACGCCTCTTCAAGGCCTGTTCGAGCAAGTCTTTGCTGCGTGGCGTTTCATTAGCCATTTAACATGCATGTATATTAATTGGCATAATTTATTTAATTTCGAACAAATCTACCATTTACAAATGGAAGATTCCTCTGAGATGCTGTGCACCACGGACAAAGAGAAATCCAACTCATGCGGCAGAAAATGAAGTTGTGGGAAAAATTACCTTTGAACCAGCCAAGCCACCCTAAAAAAATAATTTCTTTGCACTGTTATAGCAGCCGCATTGTAAATTAAGATTTCTTAACTTGAGACGCAACGTATCTTCGAATTTGATGGCAAATGTCTTGACTGCACCTAACCCACATACATGCTTCATACCTAGCTAAGGATCTTCGACGTGCACCTGATACTGTACAGGCACGGGTCTCACTGATTTACTTCCATTCTTGAGGAGTACGTATAGGAATTCTCTTGAAGAAAAATTTCGACGAAAAAATGGCCATATTGGTCCAACGCGCTATAAACCACTACACCACATGGCACCTTATAATTGTTGATTAGTTGCCCAATTCTATAATTATCCTGCCATATTAATTCTACTTTTAGAATTCCTGCAGGGGCAATCTTTTTTGAGGAAACTTAAATAATATGACTACTTCCCTGTGGCGAAACAAAATTTTTTTGTTTATAAAATATTCGCTACACTATAATTTTAAATCTTATCGTTTCATGAGAGTGAGCTGTCATCTGTAAGTGTTCCTACCATCTAAACTGTGCATTGTGACCCTAGAAAACAACGCAGATTCGTTCAGAAAAAGTCTTACATTTTCGGACAACCGTTGCAAATTGCAATTCCGTATAAACACAATATGCAACAATCATCGCAGGCTGAAAAATATCAGAATGGACGACAACACATGAACATCAAAATTTAGACTGCTTATTATCAGTGCGGCGCTAGATAGGAGTCAGCGCGCGAATTGTGTCTAAGGGTGTCCGCCCTGCGGAAATAACCACATAACTGCGGCGACGTCCACCTTCCATATAAATTCTCCTTTTAATGGCCGGCAACGCGTACTCGACAGCAGGGCCGCGCGTGAATGCGCTAATTAGTTGGAACGAGCAGGACGAGCTATCACATCCAACAGAGATATAGACACCGGCTCCCGAGACCCGCAACGCCTTTTCCCGCATGGGACTATTCCACCAGAGAGAGGAAGGAAACGAGAAACTTCCGATCCGACTGCATTATTACTTTGAAGGGGAAAAAATGCGTGTTCTTTTGAAGTTAATCTTTTTTTTTTAAATGTACATGCACATCTTTTAAAAATCGGGAAAGAACTTTTCAGGATATTCGGAGCAACTTTGCGTGCCCAATCTTCTGATACAAGAAATACGACTTTACCAGTTTCTTAAAAAGAGTTGATTAAATAAGTTGGCTGCGGGTTCTTGAGACGTGTCCAATCGATCGAATTAAGGAAACTACTAACCACAGAATTTTTTTTAAACCAAAATAATTGTTTCTGATGAACAGTGTATATTGAATGTAATCGCTGAATTGAAGCATTTATAAGCACTGAGTCATGAGCTGAAATTAAATTTGTGATTAAATTCCATGAGTATATTTTTATTATATAAACATTCCACGACAAAATAGAAAAAGATGAAAAATCAAGTTTCTCGATTGGATTCAATATACAGACGTCGAACAATTCATTTTAATCGATGAAAATTGGTCAATTTGAAGCTAAGAGTCTGGGGAAGATAGAGGGGGTGTCGTTTGCCCGTTTTGCGACAGGCTCATTTTATGGAAAACCCCGAAAAGGAGATTCCTATAGAAGGGAAGGCGACGACGCCATATTCGCATTGGCGCGGCATCTATTAAGCCGAAACGCACTTGCGAACTCATGCAGAAGCAAAATAATTTTTTATCGTTCGTATAACGCGCGCGAATAATATGTACATGTACAGTACTCTGTATATAGGCCTACCCATTATTATACTGTTCACACGCATGCAAGTGTCTCCTCTCCGTATATATATATGTGTGTGTGTGTGTGTGTGTGTGGCTCATTAAAATTAGCATTCTTTAGTTTCTGTTTAACTTGGTAATTTAGTCATATTTTCAACTTGACCCCGGCGCTCCGCTCATGTTTAACCCTAATACGGTGGTGCAACGTGCTCGCATGGTACATGTATTCTCTCATAGCGGCGCGCACATACACATTTCTCTTCCACCGTTACATGCAGTCTACTGTGTATAATATATAAGCGCGGGTGTCCGTGATAAATGAGATTATACTTTATTCTACCCAACTGCGACATAGGAGTAGGACAAATCCAAAGAACTGGAAGACCTAGAAGGTAAGCTAGGTCTTGAGTTGTGCTTCTGCAAAAATGTTTGGCGGATTCGAATCGTGTTTTTGTGAACCCAGATGCTTAGGTGGGGGATGTGTACGAGCTACATCTGCAGAAATCGACCGATTTCTTTTCTTCTGAACATATATCGATTTACTTTATTGCACCCAATTTATCCAATATATATTTACTTTGTTTGTTTAAATAAAATTGCAATAATTTTTACAAAAAATCCGTAACCTCCTAGGACCCCTGCTTAAACGGCGCAATATTTTGGGGCAAAAAGCTTTATATTTCAGATAAGTGACGTCAAAAATAATTTTAGATAAAATAATACTCTGCTGTTCTGACCATTTTTATGTACCAAATAAATGGGAAAATTGATTAAGTTAATATTTCAAATTAATAACACCAAAAAGAAATATATAACAAAAACATATTTAGTCATAAAATTCTAGGAATTTTGAAATTGTTTTCGTTAAACTTAACCCCCCAGGTCTGATGAAGATATAAATGATGCTTTCCCAGCTTTCGCAAATTTTAGCGAAACATCTTTGAATTTAAGGACACATTATTTTCTTCGTCAAAATTAATTTTTGCACCATGATTGATCAGGCAATAAAAATGACCATTATCGTTTATGACTTTGTGTCACAATTTCCATTAGCTCGGGGACATTTGAAGGCCGATATCGACAACAATCGGATTCCAGAATATCGGTCATGGTTCATTTATGAATCCGGTCAACCCTGTTGGCCGCCATTGGAGCGTGTGGGGGAAAACTGAACGGAAACTCTCCGAGAGAGCAGCGCAGAGTTCCCGGTAGCATCTTTTGCAGCGCTCTTGTATTTGAACTGCGCCCGCGCTCCCCGCGCGTGCATGCCGACGTCACGCCTTGCCCTCACGCGATTGGCAGATTCGAAAAAGCGCGTTCGAATCGTCCATCGGAGGCTGCGGGCCGCCAATGGCGCGCGCAGCCCATGGAGGAGCGGTCCACGGAGGACTGTCTCAAAACGAAAGAAGACTTCCATATCGATACGAGGGTGTCTCCAAAAGTACAGTCTCTCATCCAGCTAGCCCGCGGGGGCTAACACCGAAAATAAAATGAAGTGACTGCCATCTTGGTGACAAAGTTTAAGTGAAAAACAGGAATCACTTTTGTTAAATTTTTGTTTTTTGGGACGATTAACAGATTCGACTATTAAATATATTTCGCGAATTTGCTTTCATGTTTTTGTCCACTAATTTGAAGCATAAATGCGGAAAGTAAAAAGCAAACCTAGCGGGATTTCATGAAATCAGCTATGCACTCTTTTGTTTTCTCCTTGGCACGATGGTGATCAAAGTCGCGTATTCAAGTCGCAAGTTGGTGTTTCTACTATTTCATTTATATTTGTTCTATGTGACGTAAGTTCAATGCGTCTGATCCTGGTCAAAATCTCAGTTACGATATTAGCAACGTTTTTCGATTTTTTTTATCCGTTGTCAAGTTTCACAATGATTTGCGAAACCAGTTATTTGGAAAATATTTTAAAAGCATATTTACACGGTAGTAATTAATGTTTAAAATCCTTCTAAGAAATCAAATAGATTGAGCAATATTGACTCTGTGTTTTCAATAATATGGTAAATTTTTCTTTGCTCAGAACCGAAATTTACGTGAAAGGAAAAACAAAAGGAAAACACTTTTTGAGTGACCCTCACACCGCCTCCGTTCCTCAGGCTTCTGTTCATCTTTCCAACTCCATTTATTTCAACTGCGTCACCTCCTTGCCGAAAAAAGGTGAATTTTGCCAAAAAGCCAAACTTTTAATGCGCTGCTCAAAATTTTCGAAAGCAGATCCTCCTAGGGAGGTGCGGCGACAAAGCAATTAAGAAATCAATAAATTTCTAGTTTATGTCCTCACACCAAGTTAATTAGCCCCAATTTGGTGTTGGAGCCATTAAAGAGGTATTTAAAAAACAATTTGTCGAGAACAACACTGAGAGTCTGCGAAACACGCAACTGGAAGAATTCCGCCAATCACAGACCGATGACGTTTTCACCATGTTATCGTGCGTGCTATTATTCCCGTGGAAAGTTCACTTTCGCAACCTCGCCGTGAACTGCATGCAACACCAACAGCCAACTATCACAAGATGAGTGATTTATTTCAATAACCGGTCCAATTTTCTCCAGAAGTGGCAACTTTGTTATTAAGTATTGAATATTTTGTTTCAATTGGAAAATGGTGTCCCATTAAATTCCGTACAAATTTTGCATCTTTATAATTAAAATAGGCTTGCGTAGGTAGCCAAAAAAATAAGTTAACGTTATACCAAAAAAATAATTACCAATAAATCTTTAATGCGGAGGTTCGACTCAAATTAGGTGTCCGATTAGTCCGAAATGGCCCTCCTGGTGGCTCGATTGCACCACTCGTTGGTACTCGGAATTGGCATGTGCTGAACGGTCCCCACCTATCTTTACTCGAAGATAAGTAAACATCCAATTAGGTCCCAAACACGAACCTCCGTGCGTTTGGGGCGACCCGTGTTTCCCTCCAGCGCTCACCGTTGGCATTTCCGGAGCGCCCGGTAGATGGCGCGCGCGTCGGCGACTAGATCAAAGCCGGCGAGTCCTGTGAAGTGCATCGAATTCGGTCGCAGCTCAGGTGAGCGGGCGGCGGCGGCGTCTGAGGTGCCCCCCGAACCCGGCGGCGGGTTTTGATCTGGAGCCGCCGAATAAATTTTGGCGCTCGTCTACTACCGGGCGGCCTCTTTGATCTCAAACGGGACGGGTGGGAAGTAAAAGTAGACGAAACAAGAGACTCACTTCGCGGTTGACCTACCACCACACTACCAGCCCCCCTACACGTCCTCCCGAGACCCACTTGTCCACATACTTGGAAAACTTGGAAAACACTTGATAATGACATTTTCAATAAGACTAAATATCTTCAGCAATTGAAATTGTCCAACGACCATGACATTTCATCTATAAGACTTAAGCAAAAATCGGATAGTAAAGCTGTCACTGCCATGAACGAAATGTGAGTCTGTTCTCCTTAGATGTCGCTGCCACAGCGACCTGAGGCGCCATGGGCGAATCCGCCATACTGTTTTCGACGTGCCTAAATACTCAACGAGAACGCAGCTTCAAGGCATTGCAATTCAAATGATGGCAGAAAAAGCTATAATTTTTGCACGCCACTCCGCCAAAACAAAATGGCCACCATTTTTTTCTTAATTTGACGCTGCATGTCGCCATTATACTAAAGTGTCAGCGTCGACCCTCCTCATTAAAGAGGAAAAGAACGTCTGTTCAGTGTGGAAAAGGTGATTTAAACAAAACAAAAAAATTGTGAAGTTGAGCGAGCGAGGCGAGAGTAAGTGGTCCTGGACTCTTAAACGATTATGGATGATGCGTTTTCAAAACACAATAATGAAGCGTAACCTAGCCATTCGTTTACACGTTGTAGAAGACCCAAGCTGTTTAATCTGAGAGAGGCCCCAGAAAAAGAAGCGGTGTTTTTATTCGTGTTTTCCTAGCAGTTAGTTACACGAGAGAGCGAGAGAGAGAACGATTCTAAACCTACGCGATTTAACAGTGTGTGTTTTTATGGGGTTTTTTCATGCCCATCCCCCTTTCCTCCTCAGAATCATCTGTCAAGGCATTACTCGACATAAAGTAACGCTTACTTTCGTGGGCATGCAAGAACGTCATTATTTAATAGCTTATGTGTAGTGTCATGCGTGAATATTTGTAGGACCTAGACTTTAGCTTCCAGACCTTAAAAAAAACACGTCAAACTCACAATCTACTAGTACGGAGTATATCCTATTGGAAAATTACGAATCATTTATGGAACGGAAAATATGAAAGTATGAATAATTTTTTAAAACTTAGACTCAATGCCAAAACCTACAAAAAAAGCTAACTATCAAATTAGCAACTATCGACTGATCAACGATCGATCGATCGATTGAGAAGTCAAGTCATTTTTTAATTTGTTTTTATGATGGCGCTTTCAGTCGCAAAAATAATAACTATGGAAACAATTAAACAAAAAAACTTGAAATCACAGACAGTAGCAAAAATTCAAGAAACTAAAGAAAACTAACTATTTTTATACTCGTATAACATTTTGACTGAACAATTTAATACTTATGGTGCCAATTATTACCTGAAAATAATTGCGGTGCTTACATTTTTTATTTTCTCTTTGCTCAACTTTTGATTCTTTTTTCCTACTAGAAAAGTTTGTTGTGATCGGCAACGTTTCAATGTTTTTGTGTATAATTGAGACGCCGCGTTTTCGTGTATGTAATCGCCGACCCTCTACCCTTCCTCTTCCTTCCCTTCTCTAATTGGACAACGCGCCCCTGGCCGCAGTATGTGCCATCGGTGGCATTTTTCGCGTTCGGGTTCACCAAAAGTTCAGTCATGAATTCTGATGCCATGAGGATTCATCACGTCAGCTGATCACTGTGCGGTGATCGGCGACCCAGTAGTCAATCCCCTTTTGGTCTAGGGCCGGAATTCGACGACCGGGTGATGTGCTCAGGACGCGTGGTGGTCAAGGTGGTTGATCTTTGTTGCGCAAATAAATAGGGTATACCGTAAATTGATTTCTTTGTACGCCTGGTTCACTTCCCCATGTGCTAGAACTTGAGATCGGAAATTTAAAATAAAAAATAATACATCGTTAACTGTGCGTTAACAAGTATCGCCTTAAAATCTAAGCGGAAATTTGGTAAGGAGAATTTCCTCTCGCTACATCATAGTGTATTTTTCTGAATTCCGGAGTAAAACGTCAGTATTTTGATCTAGCGCTGACGTGACTCGAAAATCCCATAAAAAAGAATTCACAAATGTTTACATGTGTGCGTATACACCGTCATAACACGTGCACCAAAAATGGCCGCCAAACATTCGAACGTCAACAACTCCAGTCCGTCCACGCTCTACCGCCGCAGAGAGCGCCCTCTGCCCGGTGAGTTCCTCCGTTTCGCACCTTCAGTCGGGCAACGTCACCGTCGGACTCGCACGCGATTGGTTCTCGCCCACACGAGCGCGCGCGCGCGCGGTTTTCACGGGCAACGCTCCCTGGCGTTCTCTCTCCCGCTCTCTCCACCAGAGCTCACGTTCTTCCCCCCATCTCATATACCCTGCTTCATCATAGAGTCTATCGCTCGCGTCTGGTACACGGCGCGCGTACATTTTTTCCTCCAACGCCCGTAACAATCCGCCGTGACTCGAACGTCAACCTCAGCCCACGTGGACTACGACAAAACGACGACACCAGCCGTGTCGATCCATCGTGCCTATGTTATTGTTGTCCACACGACAGCGACGCGGAGAAAAAATGACTAGTTTAGTCGTGACGAGTGCGTCTTCACTGACTGAACGCGTAACAGTCTATTCGGTGTAAGTGTTGGCGAGTTCTGCTTCGACTTTTGGTGCCCGCTTCGGTATCATTGCCACTAACCGTGGATCGATCGCATTCTCAAGGACCACTGTAACGGCCCCAGAGATATTGATTCGGAAGGGAGAGAAAAAATTGCGACGACACTTGGCGGTGAACAGCCATTTCTGACGTCGCTGTTGAAAAGAGAAACAAATGGCCGCTCGGTATCGTATCCAATTTTGAAAATCGACAATCGTCAGTTTGGATTTTTCGGTGACACGACACGACACGCGGTGCTGGTTGGAGATTGGGTCGGTCGATCGTGCCGGAACGACATGTCGACCTCGTCGCATCCCTCCAGTCCGGCCAGCATGAAATCGCCGCTGACCGCCACGCCACCTCTTCCGTCTCCGCCACCCTCGGCGCCGCCGCCACCACCGCCACCCCACTCCAACTGTCCCGAGTGCAACAACTGCTGTTCCGAGCCGGACAACCGCTCCGACGACGAGGACGGCTGTCGCCGCTCGTCCAGCAGCGCGCCGCCCATCCAGCACGACCGGAGCATCGATCCTGACGAGGAGGACGAGGATGATGATGACGGCGCGGAGGAAAGGGCACTACCGCGTCGGTCGACCCGCGACCTGCCGGACCAGTCTTATGACTCCTGCGAGGACGAATACTTCAAACCGTTGAAACGGCTACGCATGGTGCACATCGACGGCGGTGACGGTGGCAGCCACTTTCGCCAGCACACGCAGAACCGTCACGACTCCGTCAGTCCGTGTTCGCCGGAAATGAGTACCACGCCTCCGGCCACCACCACGGCCACCCTGGTGGTAGCCGCGGCGCCCGTTCCACTCTACCTGCACCACCTGCATCCGCACCACCATCACCACCTCGCCCAGCACTACCATCACCACCACCATCACCACCACGTCCCGCATCCGGTGGCCACCCTCATGGTGCAACCGGCGGCACCGGGGGGCGCGTGTTGCGCGCCGCCGTCCTCGGCCATGCTGGGTCCGGTCCACCATCACCATCAACCCCACCACCATGCGGTCAGCCATCAGCGTGGCGAACCTGCCCCGCCGGTAGGTGGTGCTGCCAAGCCCCTCACGCCCTTCTCCATTCGCGACATTCTAAGTCAGAAAACGAAAAGGACCTGCAGCGAACCGGCCGCGCGGATAGTGCGGCCCTGGGACTTGGGTGGCGAGGGGGACCGGCGGCGACCGCGTTCTGCGGACGACGATTCGCGGTCGGAGAGTGACGGACCGGAGAGCCCGTCCAGCAATTCTGGTGGCGGAAACGGTGGCGGCGGGAGCGGAGGTGCTGGAGCCGGAGCCGGCGGTCCGTGCGGCGCGAACAATTCGCCGCTGGACGCGTTGTTCGAGATGACCAGCAAGGCGTTCGAGGGACTCAACGGCGGTGAAAACTCCTCAGGTAAGAAGTGAATACGTCAAATGGACTATTGAAGGTATTCGGTCAATGGTGGTCTGCTCAATTGTGACCAATAATTATTTGAGGAAAAAGTGGTGGTTCCAAGTGATCAAGTGATTCAAGTGAAGAAATGCAAATTGAGTGTACAATTTTATAAATATATAAAATAAAATTACCTATCGATAAATATATACGAATAGGTAATAGATATACATGTATATTGCAGCTGCAGATATTAAGATATCGGCAATTGTCAATTCTAATGTATTCAAATCTGGAGTTTCCTCTGGTGCTGTCCCGGAATCGACATCCAATCAGTTAAAACTGACCAATATTATTTAATATTCTACTTTAATGAACTAATAATGATTAAGCAGATTCTATCATCTGATCTGCCAGAACGTAACATCTGATAGAATCCGTTTGTTCATTTTGATATAAGTAAAACAAAGACAACTCAAGATGCATGTAAAATTAAATTTGCCAAACTGAGACAGTTTTCTAATTCACACACACTGAAAAAGCTTGAGTTATGGCAAGAAAAGGCATCGAAATCAACTATATGCTGCAGGATGTGGGCTCGTGGCGATTTGCATTACTTGCAGTAATCCCTTGCAGTAATTAGTTCTAAATTTTAAGATTGAAATACATGTTTAAATCCAATCACAGTTGAGTTCATAGAGCTACAACGTGATGTTAGAAATGATTGGGGTATGGAGACATTTGTTTTGTTATTGTTATTTACAATTTTTAAATTCCATCGGAACTGCCACTCCAGGTTGAGCTTTGATGGAATTGGGGGGACGTTTGGTGGAGATGATCGCGGTTCAAACCCCGACCAAGAGCTATGAAATTTTTCTTAGCTGAAGTCAAACCGTAAGACCGTGGCTGGACTACCTCAGCTCCACGGTACAGATTCCTATCTAGGTAGGAATGTAGTAATGAAGTCTAGGCTAGGCAAAATGATCTGGCCATGAGGGGGGGGGGGTTGGACTCTTAGGACAGAAAGACTGCTGAACCTTCTTAACAAATAACTCAATAGATATATGACTTTCACATCTAGTGATTACCTAAATTTACGTAAACAGTGGTTCATTTTGTAATCGGTGTGTGTTGGGACAATGAGCAAGATGATAGAATTAAATCTTAATTGAACACCCTTCCCTCCACAACATCGCACTCTACCGACACCTCGAATTGGCGACGCTATATAACGTGCAGAGAAGTCAGGTATTGCATTACGTGTTAGTTACATAACCGGATTTTCCTCCCCCAATATCGACCACACCAAAATCGTCGATTAGCGATAGCAATCGAGGTGTATAATGAGCCCGAGGGTGATGATTGCACCAATGCAAGCATTACCATGCAATGCAATTGCAGCGAATTTAGACTTTGAAACTAAATAACGAGTGCTACAAATTGGCGGTTGAGCCAACCATAATTCGTTTCCACTTCTCACCTTCCCAACCGATCGCCCATATTGCCTGCAATAATTTAGGGCCCCTCTCTGCAATAAATAGTTGCGCCTCTAACAACCGACCAAAGGGCCTTTTCTTGTATGATTTAAGCTGGGCTCACACTTTAGACTTCCATCTAAATTATGGAAGTAGAAGAGGTCACACCAAAATGGTTAATGGTTAACATTGTATGAATCGTGTTTCAACTCTATATTTTCTAAGAGTATGTAGACTGTGTAGAACAATCTAACAGAGCCTCAAATATAGATCCTGTTAAAATAAGGGAACCCAATCTTGTCCTTAACTGGCCTTTTGACCTACACCGCTTGCTACTCCTGGGGCTGCTTCAGGGTAAATATTGCAATTGTAATCGATGTCATTCATCAAAAGTGAGAACGATACAACACAATTGATATCGTAGTAGAAAAGATTAAATATAGTTGTCAAAAAATCAACGACAATAAATTCCTCTTTATGTCATTCATAAATTTTCTGAATTGGATGGAAAATAATATTTCTAACCTGAAATATCTTTAATTATTTTAGAACATTTTTAGTAGCGAGCTTATGTTGTGAAAATTAATTTTCTTGATTTGTCGTTTAAATATGATTGTAACGCCTCGATATTTTCATAAATGCTAAGAAGGTAGTGAAGTGAGATTTGTTTTAAGCAGTGTAGATATTACGCTAGTTCAAGTTGATAAAGAAACGTGAGGTCAAGAGGCCCATTCATAATACGCCATCTTTCAGTGATACAAGATGTGTAACCAAACATTCTATTAAAAAAAGTTTCTTCATACACCAAAACTTTAAATACACATTTGCCCTTTTATTACTACCAGTTTACATAGATCGCATGATCCTTCAGTGTAAAAACTGTTAGTCCTCCTGTCTGCTAGATTCTAAAATTTGTAAAACGATGGTCGGGTTAGGTCACCAACAGGTGAATTGCTCTCAGCCGTCTGGAATTTTCGAATACAGCTTCTGCCAATTTTCGAAAACAGCTTCTGCTCATTTTCGAATACAGCACGGATAGATTTTACAGAAATTGCGTATGGCTTAAATGATTTGTACGTTGGTATATATGGATTAGCCCCCAAAGCGAGGAAGATCTCGTTATACAGTAGTATAAGTTTAGTAGATGGATAACTTCGAAAGTCGGCTAATTCGGCTTAGCTCTCCAGGAACTCTTCTCAATACTGACACAATGAGACCGTTTGTAACAAAAACGTCAAACAAAATGCCGCCGTCTTTCATTTCCCTTTTTTACTTGGTTCGTCTGGGCGGAGGGCCTCGGGAGAGGGGGGGGGAGGGGGTGGCAGCATTTAAATAAGTTCTGCTGTCAACCAGTTTAAACTGAATCTAGTTAATCGTCTTTCGTTCGGCGAAGAACTCAAGATTCTCTGCTATTATACCTAACAAGCGGGTAAGCCCGTCACCAGGACGGGCAAAACCACAAAATGAAATTCACAATAAGAAAAAAAATAGGAGAATATAAAAGTATGTTATGGTCCAGCAGCGTTACCT
>JAQGBY010001401.1:0-29694 GCA_034698785.1 Mycogona germanica | reverse complement strand
GAAGAAATTCAAGAAAAATCAGAACGCGAACAGGCAGCAAGGCTGGTGACGATCCATGAAAAGGAGTGATGGCAGCGCGCGAAGACTGACTTAACCCAAGTTACAGTGTTTGGTGTGATTCCTGCGCTGCCTTCGGTCATGTTCGCGCGTTGTGCGCCATTATTATGCCCGTTATTTGCGCTCACTGCGCTTACTCCTCCAATCACTGATAGGGGTCAACCGATACAAAAATGTATCAAACGTAGATTTTCTTGCAATCGATACTTACCAATACGAATCCGAGATTCCGATATATAAAATAATAATGAATTAAAAAGTTGTTTTGGAGGAATTCTAGCAAAAGTCCCATTCACCCATCAAAAACCCGGATCAACAACATAGGCCAATACCATAAACGTTTTTTTTGTCTGGTTAGTCAATATAAATGATATTTATTGATTATTTTAAGCAATTCAGTAAGTGAATAAATATGATAGTAGAATCGAAAGAGACAGCTTTGGTAATGCAATATTCGTGTATGTGGAAGCATTTAGTTGATTATTATTTCATTGAATATATGTCGCTGGTCAACGTTGCAATGCAACGTAAGTAAATAGTAACTGAGTAAGTAAGCATATGGTATATCATTTTACATGTAATTCAGAGTAAAGCCATCTTTTACATGTACGTTAACACCATTATTCGTCTTTCGGCCAGCCCTCTGGTACTGGTCTGTAGCGGCAGAAACACGTTTGATTTAATAGTTCAATTTTTATAAATAATCGAAATTTAAACGAATTTCATGTAGAAGTCGCAAGCGTACAAAATGATTGGAAGTCAACCGCACATTCTTATTATTAAAACGGATACAGTATAGTCATGAGCAGTATAGATTGTGCATCCGAAAAGCAATTGGATATAATAGCCTATTTTTTGCAACAAATTCATCTTTCAAACCAGCCATATTACTTTTTGGATGTATAGGGTTCAATACATGAATGGGAACCTGTCATTTGTAAATAATGAAATGGTGTCTGTGGTCTGTCAAATCGTGGTCAGCGGCATCCTAATTTTTTTTATTGTGACACGTGAATAGGTATTACTCTACACTTTGCTTGGATTAACTGTCAAAAGTTGAACATGCTTGTGCATCTCGAGTGGACACTTTGCAGTCGACAATTTTCATTCAAATTGCATTCATTTCCTGTTGATAGAAATTTTTCTGTAGTTCTATCAAATAGCGGACAGCGGCTTCCAAAATCATGTTTTTGTTTGTGTCACCTACATGGATATTTTTCTACATTTTGCTTGGATTACCAGTCGATGCTGTACACGCTGGTGATCCTCGAATTGGTAGGCACTTGTCAGATGACAATTATCATTCTTTATCGAATTTCGATTGTAGAATTTGATTTCATATGACTTGAGAAGGAATACTCTCGTCACCTTGTGGTGCCAGTGTATTAGGGCGCGTAGTACTTAAATACGATTTGTAGTATTCAATTAGTATAGTAATTAAAATTACATGTTTATTTACAGGCGCACACATCCAATTTGACAGCACAAGGGTTTCAAACAATTCAGAAATCCCGCTGTCGAGGCACTGGAATTTGCTTAGATTGGATCAAACACCCACAACCGTAAAACAGAAATTAATGACACCCATACTTCAACATATAAACGTCTTGACAACCCACATGTCTTGGGAACATCTAAGAAATCTGCTACACTATTGGAGGAAACGAACCATCTGCCTCGTGATGGACTCATCTTCCGGAAAGTATTCTTAGCATTTGCCTTATAAGATCGAGTTCTGGGCATGTGCCCATACATTTAGACCTAGTTTTATGTGATGCGTAATCACAGTGTGTCTTTTTCTTCTTGACTGTGCAATCAAATGTTTGGATGGACTTTTAGGTTTGACAATGACAGCGGCTGCAAAATTCATGAATCTGATTTCGATTAACACGAAAACGTATTCAACCGATGACGTCTTGAATGGCGATCCGAGGTTTCTGGCTATTTTGACTGTAAACTGTTCACATGTGGTCATCTACTGTAGCGTAGTAAACACCAGCGCTATTGTGGACAAGGTTTGACTCTTTTGTCTTTTTTGAACCTTCTCTGCATTTACTCGTACATGAGATACTTTCATAAAAAACATTAATCGTTCATTAAAATAATCGTGCTCATTTTGGAATTAAAGGCTGACTCAGATGGGCTCTTCCTCACCATGTCATCATGGGTTGTAATTCAGAACGCGATGGACCCAATTAGATGGACTACGATTAATCAGTCGACACGTTCACAGATAAACATTTTAGCAAATGAAAACAGCAAGGTAGGTTACTCGACATTCAGGTGTTGCTTTGCGTCGAAGCCAAGATGAAATTTCTTAGCTTCAATTTTTAAGTACACACGATAATTTTATTAATTTTTTAAAAATATATTCTGTATATATGAAAAGGTTGATAGCTGCAGGAGCAACCAGCACCATAAAATGTATTTGTACGACGTGTTCTACAGCACTCTCTCCGCTCAAACAGAGGTTTTTCAAATCGCCGAAAGCGATTACATCAAGGGATTGCGTTACTATAATGTCGATACTATCGATCCAGTGAATGGATTACGCGGGAGGACAATTTATGCATCGGCATTCGAAGTAAGAAATACTCTGTATGTAGTCACTTTTCTTATACGAACATTTGAATTTGTATTATGGCGGACAAGTTTATCATATAAAATGATTTTAATTTTTCTAACGAAATTCAGTACCCGCCTTACGTAATGGTCAAGTCTCGCCAACCGATTGCTGAAATAACGGGTTGGTTTCTCGATTATATGGATATTATTTCGCAACGATTAAATATCACGTAAGTCAAATAGCGATTGATATATTTAAACGACAAAAAGAACGACAGATTCGGTGTGAACTTGAATTTAAAATAATTTTGTCATTTTTAATTTTAGTAGTTGTTTTTTAGACGAACGTAATTTATTTGAAAAACGCTGGTTTCAAAGAAATTCGATATTTTAAATACTTACTCGTGTGTTATACATGTATTAGGTTCGATAGGCATTTTCATTTCCATGTTTATAATAATTTAATTCGACTTCGATTACTTTTAATCAAAGGTGGAGAGGAATATGGTTGACGTCTCTACAATAAAATTTGATTAGTATTTTTAAAAAATAATACTAATATCAGCCATGCTATTAATAATTTGTCGTTACTTTCTAGATTTAACTTGTCAATCACAAGTGAACCGCGATTTGGATCCGAGGACAAGTATGGAGTTTTTAATGGCCTCATGGGCATGATACAGAGAGGGGTAATTTTACCTTTTCGATTGCTTTCAATGTCCTAAGAAAAAGGTCCTGTACACATTCGTTAACAAGATAACAAATTCGATATTTTAGCAGATAGACGTAGCATTCAATGTGTTTTCCGTAACATCCCAACGATTTCGAGTTGCCAAATTTGTGAGGGTTGGATTGAGAGGTTCCTACGGGATTTTTATTCGGCGACCACTTGGTCAGAAGTCGGTCCAAATCTACGCAATGCCATTCAGCCGGAATACCTGGATTACCACTGCCGTCACTGCTGTGACGTTGATTGCGGCAATAGCCGTTGTCAAAATACTGAGACCGAAAGACAGATCTGGAAGATCGTCCGAGAAAATCATCTGTGGATTTCGCCGGAGAACACTATGGATTCTGACTGGCGAATTTTTCGATGAAGGTAGTAATAAAAAAATTATAGTAATAACGGTAACTATAGAGACTATGTGACGACAAATTTAATCTACAAACTTTCAGGTTAGAGAAATTTTTTTACAAACTTTTCAGCATTTTATAAATCGATTGGGCCAGCGACGAAAATTATACTTGCCACATGTCTACTAGCTTCAATGGTATCCTTTACTTACTACACTTCAAAGTTCACTTCCATACTAAGTTATGAAGTGATAAAAATGCCGTTCAACACTTTACTGGAACTTGGCAATAACTTTGATTTTCGGATTGCTTTCCTCTCTGGGCAGTCAATTGTTACGAACCTTGAGGTAGGCGCAGGTATTTATTCTAGCCTTCAACCACAGATACTTTATGATACATATTACCAAATGATCATTTTTATGTTTTTCAAATGTCATATTCACAGAATTCAGTGAACGACCCAAGCTATAAGAAATTAGCCCAACGTGTTTGTCAAAAGAATAAGGTTGATTTTTTGGAAACCACGGAAGATGGTCTCGAAAGAGTTCTCAGGGGAAGAGTTGCACTGGTTGTTTCATATATAACTGGCCAATATTTGGTTGGACATTCTTGTGATATTGTCCTTTTGCCCGATAGGTATATGATAGAATTTTATCATTATCCCATCAGGGAAGACTATCCTTACTACTCGGTTATAAAAAAAGAGTGAGTCAATTAAAGATACATTATATTGCATGAAACGAATACGAAAGTTCCTTTTTACTCCGTACTGTAAATACATTTCTTTGTTTGCAAATATTTTGGATTATTTGATTCGAAAAGTTAACAATATGTTAATTTTTATTCGTTTTCATTTGTAACAGAAACATTGCAATGTTCGAGTCTGGTGTCATGAATCGAATGAACCTGAAATATCCGCTTTCACGAAGGACTCGATGCGATCATGACGGACACATCGCTCCAATCGATTTAATTCAGACATCGAATCTTTTGATAATCGTAATTGGCGGCATTCTGTTGTCACTTGGAGCACTTGTTATCGAGATCACCTTCAAGTGGAGATGTTCCATTGGTGGAACAACTCAGGTTCCCTCTATAGAACCGGGGAAAGCCTGTGAGCATCCATCAAAAAAATTTCGTAGTCACCCGAAATACCGATTCAGCAAATTTAACATAGTTTACAAATAATCTATGGCAATTAAAAAACTTCAAGACAATTAATGAAACGTGATTTCGCTATTGCGAATTTCTACTTAAATTTAGAAATATATATTTAATAACATTTGTCTTTCTAGTCGATAAATTATTGTGTTTCGAATAAAATTGAAATGCTGTTAAAAAATTGCATCCACAAAATTGTATTTCATAACCATAGAGATTAATTTTGAGATACTTTGCATGCTTCGAGTAAAATGAAATAAATTACGTTCTTTTTACACAATATTTAAATAATAAATGTATGATTTGCCTAGCTAATTTCAGCAGAGCTAATATCGATGACCGTGGTTTATAAATATTACATTTACATTAATATACTTTGTACCTGCATATAAGTTATATTGGTCTACAGGGTGACCCTGAAACTATAGACCCATTTAATTAGTTTTAATAAGTCGGCCAGAAATAGACCGATTATTATGAAATTTGGTACAATTGACGTGAACAAGTCGTTTTGCACCATACTTTTTGTTTTCTCGAAGAATACATCGTGAAAGGCATTTTCACAGCTGATTGAAGCAGACGCGCTGTGTAATTGCATCGATAGAGCGCAACCAAAAATGTGAACTTTGAGACTCGAAATTGAAAAAGGTTACAGACATCCTTTTTATGACCAATTTTCATAATAATTGGACTATTTTTGGTCGACTTATTAAAAATAATAAAAAGGTCCATAGTTTCAGGATCACCCTGTATATTGGATATTTATGCGTGGTTGATCCATTAAGTAAAATTTTTATGAATGCTCAAACTGTTACTACATATTGAACGGAATATACATTGTGTTATTTTCAAAACACATAGTAACGTACAAACTCTATGAAATGCCGATAAATGCATACTATTCAAAAAATTGGGTGACGTTCATATCAGGATTACATTATTCACTAACCTTTTACATTTGTCTAATAATTTGTTCTTGCGATATCATATTTCTGGGTCAATAATGTTGATGTAGGACATTTCTTTATTCCATCGAATTAGAATAAAAAACCAAAAACATATATGCATTGCAATGTGTGATCTAAATCTCAAATGCATTTTAAAAGCATCTCTTAAACATGAAAGTATTGTCAGGTGTTTTGATTTTAATTATTACCTTGCTGGACTATGTCTCGTCATCTGGATTTAAAGTAACATCAGAAAAACGTAAGAAAATTGTGATTTCACTCCTGAAATATCTTCTATGTTTTATCGAACTTAGATTAGTGCAAGGGTGTAGTCCCAAACAAGTACAATTGACAATCTTTTAGTAAACAAACGTTCATTCGTTTCGTTAATTTGATTCGCTACTAGGTGGTGCTCAGGACGCCCAGGTGATCGTTTTCTACAACCACAGTTCGATCTGTACAAAACATACAGACGCCCTGAAATTGTCACCACCAACGTCAGAGGTCATCAAACTAAAATTAACAATGACACTGGGCCAACATATTCACGGTTTGGCAATATACGAGCCTTGGGAACATATCAGAACCTTGCTGCAATTCTGGAGAAGAAACAGGATCTGCGTCATCAGGGATTTTTTTTCTGGGAAGTAACATGGAACTGTTCTCACAAAAATATATAGCGATTATTACGACAACTGAATATATATCGATACGTTTCTGCAGACTATCTATACTCGGTGTAGTACTATTACTAATGATCTTTGTAACAGGAAAAAGCTTATGGAAAAATCATTTCACTTAGCCGGAAGATGCGAATCAATCCTGTGGCAAAGGAATACAATGTTGCCAACGACTGCCGCTAGATTTGTTGTCATATTATCGTACTGTAGTTATTAATATTCATTAGTGATAAGAGTACAGTTTGGACTAATATTTAATTACGTATGTCTCATCGTTTGCTTATCTTCATCATAATGCACTGTGCAAGTAAAATATACTCATTCACATATTTTTGTTTCAATAACGGTTTGAACTATTTTGGTGACGTCTTTCAGGTTTGACAAATGAAAACATTGCTAGATTCTTGAAGCAGAATTCGATCGCATCTAAAATGTATTCAATGGACGACTCCAATGATAGTGCAAAGATTTTGGCTGATGCAGCGGCCAAAAATTGCTCACATTTCGTTATTTACTGCAGCGACGACAACACAAAAACATTTATCGACCAGGTTCGTACCTTTCATTATTTTTCAGATCAAGATAAATTTGATCAAGCATTTCTTCTAAAAAAATATACGCCTAATTTCTATACATAGTATATGCTGTGATGCGTCCGAGACAACACACTTCGTTCTCGTTTTTTAATAGGTTTGGCCATTCTGATATTTTCTTATTGTCCAGGCAAATTTAGCCGGACTATTTCTTGCCAAATCATCCTGGGTAATTATTCAGAACAAGGTTGACAGCAATACATGGAAGTTGATTCGTCAGTCGACGAGAACGCAAATTAATATCTTATCAAAAGAAAACATCAAGGTTGGTAAATGCAACGGAAAACAATGTCAATGACACGACTTAGTAATTCGTTTGGTAGTGATTTTATGACTTTTTAAAATATATTTATTTTTGTGTTAATATTTTTAACATATTCAACTTTAATTTATTGCATTTTGACTAATTTCTAACACTGGTAAGGAGAACGGAAGCGGACAGAACCTGCTTCCTATGACCCACTTGTACGACGTGTTCCACAGCACCCTCACCAATCAAATCGAGATATTGCAGATCGCTATAAGCCATTATCTTAAGGGATGGCAATTTTACGACGTGGATGCCATCGATCCAGTGAATGGATTACGTGGACGCACATTTTATGGCTCGGCATTCGAGGTAGGACGATTGATTTGTGGCCAAAAGCATTGACCATAAAAATCCAACATGGATTGGTTTATTCGTAACAAATTTCTTTGTCTTAATACGCAGTACCCACCTTACGTCTTAGTCAAGTCTCGAGCTCCAAACGCCGAAATTACGGGATGGTTCAACGATTTCAAAAACATTGTTGCCAAACGATTAAATATCACGTAAGTTCTCAAATTTAAAAATTGTCTATTTTAATCATTATTTGTTTCACAATTCAGTGAGTGCAATGAACAAAAATTGTCAATGTTCAAAAACAAACATATAATTATTCAGCAAATAACGACGCTTTTATCGCACATTTATTTTAAAGATTTAATTTGTCAATCGCTCCAGACAAAAAATTTGGAGCAGAAGAGAGGCCGGGACATTTTAATGGACTCATAGGAATAGTACAGAGAGGGGTAACTAGCCACTGAATTTAATTTTCAATCATGCGACACTTGACAACCACATCTCTAAACAAATTTGAAATTAATTAAATTCCAAGAAAGGAATGATTTACTGGAAAAACTCTTGACCAGCATAAAAAGATATTTAGAACTTTTAATTTTTGATCTGATAAGGATTGCTGATTTTGCTTTCGAAGACGAAACTTTTAATCCAGAGCTACCCTGAATTCTCCACTCAATAATTGACAAGATAAGAACTAGTTACACGCAAAAACTTACCAGCCTGGTCTAACCAGGCATCAATTTAAATTTTTTCAGGAGGCAGACATTGCCTTAAATAAGTTTTCGATGACAGCCCAGAGATTTTCGGCGGTCAAGTATGCGAGGGTGGGATTGCCAAGTTACTACAGTATATTTATACGGCGACCGAGTGGTCAGAGAATATCCAGCTTGTATTCGATGCCATTCGGCAGAATGACGTGGGCCATCATGGTGGTGACTGCGGCGTCGATGACCGTGGCGATACTGGTTGTTAAAATGCTGAGACCAATGTCTAAGCCACAGAAATCGCACAGATTTGACTTCCGCCGCAGATTGCTTTGGATTGCGACCGGTGAATTCCTCGAAGAAGGTAATCAATGACAATCTGGAAATAGCATTATTAACTTTGTATATCGATTATGCACAAAAGCAGAAGTTAATTCATACATTTTTGTTGCATGTACTTTGGGAAACAATTATAAATAAAATTCATTGGATTGTCATGAAGTCATGGTCAATATCCTTCGATGCACTGACGTACAGATCAGAGATAGGGTTACCCATGCTGATGGAATGGATAAGGAAGACTTTACATTGGTGGGCTCGAACCACACATGGGTTTACGTCAAGCAAGACAATTGGTTTTGTCATTTATTTACAGTATTTGATCGAACGATTGGACCGACTACGAAAATTATATTTGCCACATTTCTCTTCGCAACTATGATCTCCTTTGTGTACTACACGTCCAAGTTGACGTCCGTTTTAAGCTATAACGTCATTAAAATGCCGTTTAACACGTTGGGTGAACTCGGAGATAGTTTTCAGTATCGCATTGCCATGGTCAATGGGATGTCCATTGCTTCTATTATAGAGGTATGCGATCCTAATTTCCGTTTTCAAGTTCAATTGACGTATGATTTGCGATGCTAAATGTTTCGTTCTTTCATTTTCAATGCTTCATTTCTGCTCTAAAGAATGTGAACGATCCCAAGACTAAACAATTGAAGCGGAGGATTTCCGAAAACATAATGATAGAAATGGTGGACAGCATACCGGATGGCCTGCAGACAATTCTCCAGAGGAGATCTGCTCTAATTGCTCCGTCCATCACCTGTCAATACCTGGTCGGGCGCAGTTGTGACATTGTACAATTGCCAGATAGACTTTTGTTTGAGTTTACATACTCTATCATAAGAACGGATTTTCCCTACTATTCGATCATGAAGAAAATGTGAGTTAAACCTATTTAATCAATTTTAAAAAAAGTTACACCTGCTTAAATAAATTCGAAAGTAATGGACGGATTCAACTCGAGCATTCTAACAGAGCGGTTCATTAAACAATTATAAAAATACAAAATTTAATTATTTAAAAATGTGTTTTTCTGTCTCTACCGAGATAGTATCTGAACATGATTAAATGTCATTATTTGTGTCGTAACTTGAGCACATGTGATCATCATCATTATTAAATATCCATCATTTTTTGTTACAGAAATTTGCGGACTTACGAAACAGGTATTATGAATCGATTAGACCTTAAATATCCACTGTCACAAGTCACACAATGCGATAATATCAGAAAAATCGCGCCGATCTACTTACTTCAAACGTCGACTCTTTTGATCATCGTTTCTGTCGGAGTTCTTTTGTCACTTGGAACACTCGCCCTGGAAATTATTATCAAACGTTGGTTGCACTCAAAAGCACACTAGCACCTCTCAGTTATAACAACACTTTTGAGAGAAACTATCTACAATTTATATTATCATAATTGCCCGTGCTTAATCTAAGTGTATTTCTATGTCAAAGTATCGAAACTGAATTAAATAAACCGGAGTTTTAAAATTTTCTAATTGCGTTGTCTCGTTTCCATCACTCTACTCTAGCAAATAAATCTTTTGATATTTTCTGAAAATAAAATGTGTACAGCCCCACTGTGTGCTCATTTAAATTAATTTAAATAAATTTAATTCTTACCACAATGGACCTTATACATGCAGTTTACATGTAATTGAATTCTTGCTTTTGTAACGGTGGATTAAATTAAGTGAAATTAAGTCCACCTTTCTTTCCACATTTCCACCTTTCCACATTTCCACATAAACCACATTTCTGTCCTTAACTGGTCTTTCGACCCCCGCCATAATTTGTGACTGTAATTGTAACACATTATTTTAATCAGCATTTTTAATGCTATTTTTTAAATTTTCTTTTCGCTTGCATCAAATAAAAGTGCTACCGCTTCCGATAAAATTTATTCGAGAGCAAGTGAAAAAATACTCCTCTGTATTGATTTGGTTCGAGATACGAGATCGAGAAACACAAAAAATGTTTCTCCTCCCTTCCATTTGGATATTTGTTTAGATAAAAGTTAAATATGCAACAACCCGATATTTTACGCTAATACTAATAATCCATATTAAAGGTGACAACATGTTTTCAATATACGAGCGTTTATTGATCGCCCCAAATGGGTTCAATTGTAGGCTCCTGTTGAGCTGTAACTGCTTTGCCTGGCGACAAATTGGCATTCTGGAAAAAGAAATAGATCACAACAAAGTATTGTACGAAAGTCAGACAATTTCTGTATCATCCAAATACTCGTAAACATGATATTTTTGCTGGCAACAACTCTATTTTTAATTTTTGGCTGGTGTGGGTGTATAGACACCACTCTCATTGTTGAGTCTTCAGAATCAACGTCTGTCCAATGTAAGCAATAAAAAAATTGGTCTAGTAAATACCTAAAGTGTCTCAATCTTTACGCAAGTTTTTCCATTCTTAATTTACCTATAGGTGATGTTCGAAATGTCACAATAGGGAGCATCGGAAATTATGTGAAAACCCCGAATTGCACAAAAATCCTACACCAGAATATTTCGCCATTTCTAAAATCATACTCAGTCTCCAAATCTTTAAGATCGCAGTTTGTTCAACATGTACACATTTTTGACATCTCACACGCCTTGGGATCATCTTCGAAATTTGTTGCATTTCTGGAAAATCAGACGAGTCTGCATCGTCACAGATTACACTTCAGGTAAGAAGTCTAATGAGTGTCAGGTACAAAACGACAAACAATTGTCAATTGCTTTCGATCCTATGCCCTCAGTATTTAAATACAGTGCTCACTTTTAGTTTTTACCAAGCAGACAGTTATAAGATTCATGATGCTGATTTCGATATATTCTGAAACCTACTCGATGGACGACCTGAACGACGATCCTCAATTATTAGTGAAGTTAGCGCAAAACTGCTCACACGTCATCGTTTATTGCAGCGATGAAAACACCAATTATTTAATTAACAAGGTTTGGTATTTTCACAATACATTCGACCGAGTATTTTGACCAATACGAATGTTGCTTGCAAGTAACCCACACTGTAAAAGCAAATTAATTTATTTTGTATAGGCAAATTCGCTCCGACTATTTCTGAAGAAGTCGTTCTGGATAATAATTCAATACATGGTTGACACTGAAATGTGGAAATCAATTCAGCAATGGACGAGTACACAAATAACCATTTTAGCTAATGAAAACCTCATGGTAAGTAATTACTCATAAGATCTACATTTCCTTGAATCGCTTGACTCCTTGAGGGTTCGATTCCCAGATCGGGCTTTCGTTTATTTGAATAACCTGCCGCTCATACTTACGGTAGTAGTAGTAGATCCTGTACTGATTTTCACTACAGACATTTTTATAATTTATAATTAATTAATATTTTCAATAAATAAATAAAGGAGTAGACGATCATTAATTTATTTTTAAACAAATGGATTGCAGTCAACTGATAATACTAAGTTACAGTAAACTGAAACTCAATTTGATATTTTTACAATTTTAACCCAACCTTAGAATGTCGCTGAAGGAATTGCTTTCGGTTCCAGTCACATGTACGTGTACGACGTATTCTACAGCACCTTCACCGTTCAAATCGAAATTCTACAGTTCGCAGAAAGTGATTGTTTCAAGGGTTTTCAGTTCTATAATCTTGACGTCATTGATCCAATAAACGGGTTACGCGGACGGACCTTTCATGCGACGACATTTAAAGTAAGAAATTCGTAAAAAAATTCAATTAATTTGGTGTGTCGACACGGCACCTGGAAATTCAACGTCTTGTAATTCAGCACCAAATAAATCGATCGATTAGTTCAGCTTGTTTGAAGACAATTGGCGCACCCCACTTTGTTAAACGAAATAAGTTGCGCTTTTCCATGCTGTCGTCATATATTGAAAGTTTCAACTTTACAACCAAGGGTAACGCTGATTGTCTTTCAACAACTTTATCAATATCTGATTTTATGCTACGTTCGCATTTTATTTTATGATTACTTATAGTTCACTCCATTCGTGGATAATATAATTCGACAGCCGAATCCCTCATTTACTGGCTGGTGCAACGATTTTAAAAATGCGTTAGTCCAACGATTGAATATCTCGTAAGTTAGTCCTGATTTAAACAGATTAATAAAACAGATTAACTAACTTATAAGTTCTTTCAGGGTTATGTTGCACAATATACCTTATAGGATATGGATAGCTAGCAATTACCTTTCAAAAAAGAATTATTTTTTATAGATTCAACATGTCCATTATTGCAGAAAATAATTTTGGAGTAGAGGTGACGCCTGGAGTATTCAATGGCTTGATGGGAATGCTTCAAAGAAGGGTAAGAGGGTGTCGTATTTAATATTGAAACTTTTCAACTTAGTTTCTTGATCGGCTAAATGTGTTAAGGCGATCCTGATAGCTATATTTCCTTACTCTTTGTTTTTGTGTCTTCCACACAATTGCCGCAGCAGTTTTTATAAAGAAATCAACAAGTCACATAATCCTACAACCATGATTCTTATGAATGCATATTGCCTGTAGAACATTTTGAGAAATATCAAATTTGTCTATGTCAGGAATTACGAAATTCCTATCAACTAATGATTTCTCGATTTCAATTTTTTTTCTATCGACTTTCACATATTTCTAGGACACTGACCAAGGACTCATGGCATTCGTATTGACCTCTAATAGATTCGATTATGCCAAATTTGCGAGGGTGGGAATGAGAGGATTCTGCGGCATATTTATACGCCGTCCGCTTAGCCAGAAATCTGTGGAGACATACTGGATGCCATTCAGCAGAAAAACATGGGCAACGTTAATGTTCACCGCCGCTGCATTGGCCGCGGCCATTCTACTTGTGAAAATGGTGGGACCAGTTGACAAATCAAACAAACAAAATAGAAAACTGAAAGCTGGAAAAGTGCTCTGGATTGTCAGAGGCGAATTTCTCTTAGAAGGTACTACAGTATAATCTGAAATCAAATGATCGATTATTATTACTTATTAGGCTCATAAATTAATATCTCATTATGCAGTTGGACTTAATTTAATTTGCATGATTGAATCCAGTCTGGATTAATTTATGAAACAGTGAAATGCCATTAAATGTTTGGCTAGGGCAAAAGCAATATCACCACAAAGCCCATTTCCTAAATTTAACAGTATATGTACAATTTATGTGCATGACCAATGAGTAAAAATCACATTTGCAATTCGAAAATTTCTTATCCGGATTTTCCCTTATTTTCAGTTTTTCTTGAAGCTGCTGGACCTTCCACAAAAATCATATTTTCTACCTGTCTAATAGCGACCATGGTCTCATTTGTGTACTACACGTCCAAATTCACCTGAGTTCTTAGCTATAGCGTGATAAAAATGCCGTTCAACACCTTAGAGGAACTAGCAAATAATCTCCAATATTCCATCACATTTGTCCGTGGGATGGTAGCAATTGATATCATCAAGGTATGTGATTCTCCAATCGAATAAGTACGACTCGTCGTAGCCCAGTTGGTCTCGAAAATTTCGATCCTGGGGTACTGGTCGTGCTCCTTGCATAGTGCCTAAGCACAATGGGGGGGACGTAACGCCTGTAGTACAGTTGACTACAGTCGATTGGATATTTAAAATAATAATAATAATAATAAGCAATCGTAAATTCAAATAACCGAAAAACCGATTTTGGAAATATAGCTTGTTATTTGTGACTTGGATTTTATAGAAAGACTTAATATTTTCGAATAAATAAGCCGAAGTACAAAAGGATAGTTATAGATGATAGACTGTATGATAATCTTGACTTATTTATTTATCTAATTATTCATAAAACTAAGAGTTGAGAATATAATGACTCACTATTTAATGACATGTACAAATTATCATTTGTTAAAAAAGAATTCGAAGGACAACGAAAAATTCAAGAAGATACAGCAACGTGTTAACAATGACAAAATGATCAGTTTTGTGGATAACTTGAATGAGGGATTGGATAAAGTTCTCGACGCACCGACAGATCTACTTATTCCAGTGAAACTCGGAGAACACTTAATCGGTCAGAACTGCGACATTGTCCGGTTGCGCGACAAATTCATATTTGAGTTTTACTATAGCCCCATCCGGCCGGATTTCCCCTACTTCTCGGTCATAAAAAAAGAGTGAGTCATTCACTTAAAATTGCATTTTTTTATATATATATATACGCCTTGATTTGCGAGAGTATCTTAAAATAATTTATGAAAACATTTTCCGACGTGTGATTCCAAGACGATATGACCGTTGCAATGTAAAAGTGCGTCTTATTTCTTTTGCAGATGCATTCGGTTGCACGAATCAGGTATCACGAAATATTGGGACATAAAGTATTTCCTGTCACGAAGAACCAAATGCGATAACGTCAGACAAATCACTCCGATTCATCTAATTCAGACATCGAATCTTTTAGTAATAGTTTCTCTCGGAGTTCTGCTGTCAATCGGATCACTCGCCATCGAAATCATCATCCACAAGCGGAGAAATGCTCACGAATTTAGTAACAGTTGTGACCAGTTGAAGAAAACTGAAGAGAAACTTAATTACCACGTTCTAGCAAATCGTAAATAAAGTAATTATGTGATATTTAAATTTTTTTATAACAACCACCCTCCTCCCCCTGATATTCGAACTCCTGCTTTTTTTGACAAATCGAGCCCTGGATTTTTTCTTGAATAAATCCAGGGCATAAGGGCAATTACAGGTGAGCATCTTATTGGCGAAGTTACACATTTGTTAAGTTTCCAATCGAAGCGACATAAAATCAGGTCGCATGAGACGTTCATTGATTGCACCGCACACAACTAAAAATAATAAAAAAGTTAAAGTCTGCTTCCATTGTACTGTTTTTTTTTTTAATATTCAAAAGTCGGACTGCATTACTATTATTAGTATTCGAGCTCCTTCAGTCGTGATCGGTACTACGTCAAGACATAACAATATTGAACCTACAATCTCTCAACGCTCTCCTATATCGTTCTAGAAATATGGAGCACTTCTGAATTGAATTGAAAATAATTTTCTTGTTAAAAAATTAAATAGAAAGAACATATGTTTCAAAATACCGGAATGTATGAATATGATGTGGTATTTCGTTCCCACCTCTGTCAAGCCTCCGAGTGAAACTCGTTAAATTATTTGGCGTCTATTGGGATAAGTTATATTTTTTATTCGAAACACGGTTAAATATTCACTGGTCCGATATTTTTCTATCAGGTAAATCCATATTAAAATGGGGTTATTATTTATTGCAAGCTACCGTCATGCAAAAATCATGTACTATATAAGAAATTGGCAAAAGCATTTTCAATGTATTGATTCCAACAAATAGGCTAATGCGAAGGCACCTGCAGTGTCATTTTTTAAGACGAAGTTTAGTAACAACTGTTTCACTTGACCTGAAGACAAATATGGCATGTCATAACAAAGTGTCTATTGACTGTCAGACAATTTTAGTAACACATCCATTTAAGCATGATATTGTTGGTGGCAACTATTCAGGTGCTAATTTGTAGCTGGTGTGGGTGTATGGGTACATCCATTGTTGAATCTTCAGTAGCTTCTGTGCAATGTAAGCATTTACTATTGGAAAAATAGATCACACCAAAAAAAAAATCATTTCCAGTTTTATTTCAAAATGGGTTCATCAAAAGCAATTCTCAACCTAGCTCTTGAAAATCCTTGTCACATTTTTTCAGGTGGTCCACAAACGGTCGCATTAGAGAGAACTGGAAGCTGTATCGAAACTCCGAATTTCTCCAAATCTATAAAACCAAAATCTACGTCACCATTAGTCTTACACACGAGTATTCTTAGTTTGACATCCCACATGCCTTGGGACCATCTTCGAAGTTTGTTGCGATTCTGGAAAATTGGGCGAGTCTGTACATTGACGGATTCCATTTCTGGTAAGCGATCTTGGTTTAAAAAAACATCAATTAGGTGTTCCTTTTTTATATTTCGAGAACGCCGGATTGATGCATTGAAATATTTGTGTTCACTTCTAGTATTTACTAAGCAGACAGTTGCAAACTTCATGTCGCAGACTTCTATTTTCTCTGAAACGTTCTCGATGGACGATTTGAATGACGATCACGGATTAATATTGAAGTTAGCGCGAAATTGTTCACACATCATTGTTTATTGCAGCGATGCAAACACCAGTTATGTCATCAATAAGGTATGCCATTTTTACAATGCAATACCGAGCCATTTCTATTCAAGTACTTCACAACACAAATTTCATTCCAACACAACACTTCCTTCTCGAATCATAATTTTTTTGTGTAGGCAAATTCGCTCCAACTTTTTCTGAACAAGTCATCATGGATAATAATCCAGAGCAATGTTGATGTTGCGCTGTGGAAATCAATCCAGCAATGGACGACCACACAAATAATCATATTAGCAAAAGAAAACAGTAAAGTGAGTACCAATAATTTGAAACCTTTTGCATGTCTTAAATGCGTCGCCGGATTTGGGCTCTAATAATATAAACACTGTCATCTAGTGCTAAAAGATAAGTAGTATTATTATTGCATATTAATTTATTTTTTACTATCATTTAAAAATAATAATTTACTCGCAGGCCAGCAAAGGAAATGAAAATAATTCCAGCCGCATCATGTACATGTATGACGTATTCTACAGCACAGTCACAGATCAAGTCGAAATCTTACAGATCGCCGAAAGTGATTGTCTCAATGGTTTACAATTCTATGATGTTGATACCATCGATCCAATTAATGGATTACGTGGCCGAACGTTTCATGCGAAGACATTCGAAGTAAGGACTTCACGATCGAACGTTCCAAAGAAAGCTAAACGAATTTTACATCCATCTATTCCATGTATTGTTTATTCGTTTATGTTATTTAATTTTTATGATTATACAGTTTACGCCATACGCCGACAATGTGGTTCCAGAACCGAATGTTTCATTTACAGGCTGGTGTAACGATTATAAAGATGTGCTAATCCATAGATTGAATATCTCGTGAGTTGTTTCACTGATAAATTGAACAAAATTGTACAAAATTTATGTCGTATAAACGATTGAATTTCCGATTTTCTTTTCATGTTTACAACGGTTTGTTCACCCTACTTTGTTTGCAAGTAAAAATAGCATTCGTGTCGCGTTTGATTTGTGATTTGTTGTCTTTTGTTACTTCCCTGTGAAGAATATATTTTCTGTGTTCTTTATAGATTCAACTTGTCAATAGCTCCTGATAAAACCTTTGGAGTCGAGGTGACGCCTGGCCACTTCAATGGTTTAGTGGGCATAATGCAAAGAAGGGTAAGAAGAATTAACTTAAAGAATATCTTAAGCTTGCCAATTGGTTGTTTATTAACCGTTTGGAGTTTAAAAATAATTGATTAAGGTACAGCTTCATCTCAATATTGCATATCAATAGCAATAAAATTTAAATTAAAAATGAAAAGTGTTTCATGTTTCGAAGAACATTTTAAATTTGTTTATTTGTTTGCAATTGATTCAATACTACAATGGCTACATGACTCCCCAAAACTCGTATGTCAAATATGAATTTCTGCATATCTGAACGCAGTTTTACAATTTATAACTTTCATATTTCCTTATATTTCTAGGAAACTGACATGGGGCTCATGTTGATTTCCATAACCCAACAGCGATTTCAATTTGCCAAATTTGCAAAAGGTGGAATGAGAGGCTTCTACGGCATATTCATACGACGTCCACTGAGCCAGAAGCCCGCTCACACCTACACGATGTCATTCAGCAGAAAAACCTGGATCATCATGGCCTTCACCGCAACTGCGTTGGCAGCGGCCATAGTGATTGCGAAAGTGATGGGACCAATGAACAAATCGAACAAACATTTGACTGAAAGACTGCTTTGGATTGCCAGAGGCGAATTTCTCGTTGAAGGTGTTCATATTATTATTGGACTATTTGCTGTAAGCACCGCACATTTACGAATGCATGATAGGGTTATGAAATATTACGGCTTCCAGGATGCAGTCCTATATTATGAAACAGTGTCTGTCACGCATTGTGTGATTGCCTTACAACCGGGGCAGCAGCATACTCGCCAGCCTGCTCTTCTCCCCGAAATTCCAGAAGGGTCGTGACTTCTTTTCCTTGCCGTGTGCCCCTCGAAAAATTGTGAAAATTGGGCCGAGAATTCCCTTTTTGAACCCTTGCTGAAAATGTCTCAGCGGGTGCGGATGTTGTTCAGTTCATGGAATGAACATGTGGAATGGAATGTGGATACGATGAGTACAGATATATCTTTACAATTTGAGGTAGAGAGTATTTATTGAATATTGGAGTGAACGAAATTATAAAAACAAAGGTGTTAAAAAACAAATCCCTTTTTAACATCTTTCCAGTATTTAATGAAGCAGTCGGACCAGCCACTAAAATTATATTTTCCACCTGTCTTCTCGCCACAATGATTTCGTTTGTGTACTACACCTCCAAGTTCACCTCCGTTCTGAGCTACAACATCATCAAAATGCCGTTCAACACATTAGATGAACTGGCAAATAATCTCCAGTATCGCATCACATTTGTCCGTGGGATGTCAGTGATCGATTCCTTCAAGGTATGTGAATAATTACAACAGTAACTAACAACATTAAAAACATGTTGTTATAATGTAAACGTGATGCCTGGCGTTGACGACAACGCATATGTCAGGCGTGCCGTCAAAATCCATTGCATTGAGCACTAATTAGCGATGGCAGCGCCGTCTTGAGTTTAAAAGTACGTCCCTAGCCTGAAATAAATAATGAATTTTTCATGCGTTTTCATTTGTAAAAAAGGATTCGAAGTCGAATGACCAATTCAGGAAGATGCAGCAACGTGTTAAGGAGAACAAGATGATAAGGGTTGTGGCTACGATGAGCGGGGCCTTCGATGAAGTTCTGGACGGACAAGTAGCTCTAATTGTTCCAGGGTTAAGTGGAATGTACATGGTCGGTGGGAACTGCGATATAGTCATTCTGAAGGAAAGATGCTTCTTGGAGTTTTACTATTTTCCATTCCGGACGGATTTCCCCTATTTCTCTATCGTAAAGACGGAGTAAGTCATTTAGTGTGTATTCTAACATTTTCAAAAATCGAATTTTAAAATTTCTAGCAAGAGCCTGTGAAAACATTTACTAATACATGTATCTCATAACGCCATTTATTGAATGTTCTTCTCGCCATCAATTATTGATTACAAGCAATTAAGCCTGTCTCGATGACAGGCATTGTAGAAGTGGTGTGGCCTACACTTTTTTTTATAAACAATTGTCTTGATTACGGTTGGAATATAAACACCTGCCGAAAATGTTGTACGCCTAGGATCCTTTTTAAATTTCGTAAATATTTCTTTCCATTCTGTGATTTCATGTTCAAATATTGAATTGAATTGAAATAGTTTGCCCAATGCAATAATGGACCTTGCCTAGTACAAGTGTAATTGTTTATCACTCAAGCACACTTTAAAAAAGGATGAATTTGATGTTACCGTGTCTTCCCCGGTCACCCTTTCGGCCTTTTCATTTAAAAGGGCTGGGGCAGTCCCACGATGGCTGGGCAGAAGCAAGGGGGCAATGGGGGCAAGGGGAGACCCTTAGGCCCCACCATGGCGTCGCAATCGTAGTTGGTAGCGCGATAAATCACACAAGTCCAATAACCGAAGTCGGAATTACGCTGGTTAGGGCTGACAGGGCCACCCCCTAGCGATGCCCCAAAGCCACACCCGAGCTCCGCTAATTTCGGTTTAGTCAGCCATTTTGAAGACCACTCCCGCGATTATTCACACACATAAGTTAATCCCGATTGTCGGCCAACTTTCGCTGAGTTCACACAAATCTTGATCACATCCTTTTAACACTTTTCTTCCACAGAAAATACCACGAACGTTTGACTAATTTGAGTGTTAAATCGATGGCACAACAAAAATCTCTAGCTGTCAAAACTTCCAGACATGAAATTAATTGAAACTGACGAATGTTGGCGCGGTTTTTTTGTGCGACAACCTTTATAGCTGCAACACCTCCGAAACAAACGGCACGGTCGGCAACAAATGACGTCACGAAAAGTAGTTCACGCCATAGCGCCGGAAAGACAAATTTTATTTTTCTCGGCAACCTTTTGTGACGTAAATTGTCGGTCTCCCAACCTTTTGTTTTAATGGGCTGACTAAGGACTGACGCGCCAAATTCGTCAGTTTCAATCAATTTCACCTCAGAAATTTTCGCGTTTTCGCACTTAATTTGGTCAAATGTTCGCGATATTTTCTGTGGAAAAGTGTTAAAGAATGTGATCAAGACTAATGTGAACTCGACGAAAGTTGGCGGACAAGCGGAAATGTGTGTATAATTGCAGGACTGTTTAAGACTCAGTGAAACTCGGGAGTGAAACAGCGGAGCTCGGGTGTGGCTTTGGGGCGTCGCTAGGGGACGGCCCTGTCAGCCCTAACCGGCGTAATTCCGACTTCGGTTATTGGACTTGTGTGATTAATCGCGCTGCCAACTACGATTGCGACGCTACGGTGGGGCCTAAGGGCCTCCCCTTGCCCCCCATTGCCCTCTTGCTCCTGCCCAGCCATCGTGGGACTGCTCCAGCCCTTTCAAATGGAAAGGCTGAAAGGGTGACCGGGGAAGACACGGTAACATCAAATTCATATTTTTTAAAGTGTGCTTGAGTGATAAACAATTACACTTGTACTAGTCTAGGTCCATTATTGCATTGGGCAAATGCTTAAAACTTAAACGGCTCATATCTCAAGAAATAATTAAAATGGAGACCTCAAATAACTTGCACTCGACTACAAATTTGCGGAACTATATAGCTACAGCTCAAATTTAATTTAATTTCGGTAAGCCGTTCGTAACTAAACGCAAAGGCGGACAACTAATAAGTAAATAAAAAATATGACAAAATGAGAGGGTTATAAAATAGAGGCGTTTTATAATTTAACAACAATCGTGCTTATGTTAAAATTATATTTAGGGGGATGTTGTTGATTCATCAATTGACATATTTACATTATCGGATGCATGTAATATTATCGTGCAAGCAAGTAAGCCCGTCTCAAGGACGGGAACACAGTGATTTGTTGATTTTGGGTAATATCGAGGTTTTGTGAGGCCCTTTTAAGCTCTTTTAGAAGTGCTTTAAGCGCTTTTAATTGTGATTTAAGCGATTTTTAAGTGCTTTAAGCGCTCTTAAAAAATTGTAAAATTGTTAATATCTGAAACAGATGAACCATCATTGAGCCTTTCTCGTGGATTCTCAAATACTGACCATAGATCATAACGATTTCATGACGAAAATGCTCTTTTCCCTCAAAACCATCGATTGAGCGGAATTGTTGATTGTGCGCATGCGCAGATGACGTAATTTGATGTTGAGAATCAAATTTGAAAGTCCAATATGTAACTGCTGCACAAAAAATGTCAATGTGTGTGCGCCGGCAAATCTTTCAACTGAACAACCGAAATCCGCTGGGCATGTAGTGCGTTATTTTTGGTATCGGGCGAATACAGCTTCAGTCCATTAAAAAACGTGATGAATAAATGCGTCCAAAAAAATCTACAGGTGACTTACCAAAAATAGGGGTAAAGCGATAAATATGAAACGAATTATATCTTGTTTCAGAAACTCGGCAACTAGCGGACAACCCCGGGATCGAAATTTTCGAGAATTTTATTCGTTACCTACCCGTTTTTTTAAATTAAGCTTTATGGCATCCCTGTGATATTATAATGTAAATATTATTTTTACAGAAGTATAAGGATGCAGGAATTGGGATTAACGCAACATTGGGATCTCAAATATCCACTGTCACGAAGAACTCGTTGCGACAATATTGGACAGACCACGCCGATCAATCTAATTCAAACATCAACTCTTTTAATAGTCATCTCAGTCGGAATTCTACTGTCATTTGGGTCACTCGCTTTGGAAATTATTCTCAAACGGAGGGTGCATAGAGTTGAATCAATTCAGACTTAAGAACACTTTTTAATGACATTAACAGTTTGAACGAATCCCCCGTGTTTTAAAAAAAAAAATCCCATTATCAAATGTGCACCTTTTATGTCAACGTTATCGACAAAGAATCTCAATCGTACGTCGGCAATTGTGATCCATGAATCCGCTAATAAAAGGTATCTGGCAGCAGAGATGAGGTGAATAAAAGGAAAAGTGAGATTTTGCCGCTTTGATAAAACTGTCACAGGCATTTCACAAATCAGACATTCGCACGCATTTCCAGGCACGTAAACAGATTGGATAGAAATATGTCTACATGTACCTATTGAATATACAGTATTGCATAAAGTATTGTGAGTGACAAAAAAAAACATGCGCCTTTGTGTGGCATTTCATGCGTGATCTATTGAGCAACCACGACATCCAATTTCTGATTGCCTTTCACCAGCGGAAATCAACGATACCGTATTTTTAGTAGACTAATACAAATAATAAACATGCAATGATCACATAATGAGGCACATTTTTTCGAGTGCTTTCGTTTCATATGCAAAATCCAGTTAGAAAATATGTTCAGCGTGATGAATTTATTTCGCACGATCCGCACCTGAATTTTTCATCGTTATTAACCAATTACTGTACATTATTTCAGTACCACTGTTTGTAATTGTTTATAGGCGTCATTGTTGGTTGATTTGATACCTTAGGTCAAGGCTAGTGGGGGAAAAACATTAGTGGGGGGGGGGAACATTTCAATTGCTATATCGGGACTCTTAGGACGCGGTTACCTCGCCGCACGCATGCATTGTTCGAGTTACACAAAACGGATATCCCCATTGCGATTTCGGCAAATGATAGTTCAATAGATGAAGACACGAGCCAATATTGGAATAGGAAAAACGTATGTGGGTTCTATTGTCTGCTCTGATGTCTGCTGGCTTCGAGCACAGAGTATGGCCGACATGTGGTGGGGAGGATCAAAGTGGAAAATGTTCCGTCGTGCTTTGGGTGTTAATATTTCTGTTATTTGTTTGGTGATTGTTCTATGTGGTGTATGAGAGAGAGTGCCATTATAAAGCTATATAAAAGTCACATTTGGGCTAGTTGATTCAAATTGGTCTCCCGTAATCATTTGCGAGATACTTAATTACCTCTCAGCAGTTCAAGCGCAATTTGCGACAATGGCGAATTGGCATTGTTTTGTGATATTTGCGACTGTTGTTGCAACGGTCATCTTCATTCCGAAAACGTCTGCTTTCCCTGATTTCCCTTGGCAAGTATTTAATTTCATTATTAATAGAACTATGATTAAATCTTGTAGAAAATGTAATGAAAAGTTAAGAAAACAAAAAGTTGCTAATCGTAAAACGATTACACCTTAGGATTTAATTAGGATTACACGTTAGAATTTAATTAGGATTAAACGTAAGGATTTAATTATCTAAATGTGTTCCAAATTGATTTGAAAAAAAACTTTACTGAAACAAAACAATTCCAATTCACTTGAAAATAATTTTAATTATTCAATTTTAATCATTTCTAGTTAGCTATTGCCAAAAGGACAAACGTTAGCTATTGCATAGAATTGCACTTTGTCCAAATCTAAACGTAAATCTTTATTTTGTATTCACGACTTAATTAATCTGCGATAATCTAGAATCAATTCAGCTATTTATATTTAGTTCTTACTGTATTTTAACCTAAGGCTTCTAACGCTTTCACATAGAAATCCTCCTAAATAGCAGCTGTTATTATGACTCAGTTGGTGCGTGCACAGCTGCACAAAACATTAATACACTGTATTTGAGTTCCATGTATGTGACTGTGTGCATGAAAATGTGATAAATTATGCATACATGTAGGACACACTGTGCATTGTGGGTAGGACCTTCATAAATGCCGCAATTAATTAAAAATGGGGTCACGGCGCCTAAATTAATTTTTACGTTAAGCTATCGAGAGACACATAGGTATCATTTGGCATTAAACATAATTTATTCGCCTGTTTTTGTTGTAACTAAACATGTAATTTGACATTAAATTGACATTAAAATCTTTTTTTCGATAATTTTTCTCACTAATTGGAATCACTAATGAAAACAGAGTAGCGATAATTTTCTTATTTGCTGTTAATATGGAAATGAATTTAACCAGAAATTGAGGGACACTTAAGGAACGATCTAAAATCATTAAATGCACAATTTATCTAGGGGTGATTTATTGAAATATATTGGATCCTTACAAAATGCTGATTCTTCGTCAGTTGAAGAGATTCCATTGATGAACGATGTAAGTTTTCAAAAACAAATACAATGTATATTTCATTTGACAATGAGCGAATTTGTGAACTTTGACGTTCCAATAAAGTTACAATTTGCTTATTCTGCAGGATGAATCGTCACAAAGTGATGTCACTCCGACAGTTGAAGAGATTCCACTAACGTACGATGGTTCTACTGTAAGTATGTCAACGAAATATAGTTTATTTGGCAATGAACGAATTTGTGAATTTCACGTTCCAATTGAGATACAATTGATTTATTCTGCAGAACGAATACTACTTGACTGCGAAATTCGGTACACCAGAACAAACCTTCTCACTCGTTTCCGACACAATGACATTATACACTGCTTTTAGGAGTCCTAGCGAACCCGCTAGTGGTATGTACCGTGTATTGAGATTAACGGGAACTCGCTGTTAGTTTCTGACTGTCGAACCACAAAATATTTGAACTATTTAACAGGTTTATCAATATATACACATATTTTAAAATTTTACTAAACGTTTATACGTTTCATTGAAGTAATGGTTATACACCAGCCGACGCTACTTGGATGTTGAACTGGGTAGGGGAATCAGATTATAATTATTATTTTACACAGAGTCAGATTATAATCATTATCTTATCACAACAGGAATTTCTATGCCCCTCTTGGTGCTTAGGCACTATGTGAGGGGCACATAAAAATATTAAACTTTACTTACCGTTTACTTTTATTATACTATTATTAGAAACAATTAAAAAAGAATAATCTTTGGCCTTGGTAGGAAGATTCCTGCATATTTTAAAGTTACATTAACGTAAAACATTATTTATTAGATATATATGGATCAATTCCGTTAAATACATATTACATAGCTGTATAGTGAGTTATCCGATGTAGTATAGTGAGTTATGAGCTAAACATATATTTATATGATCAAAATCAGTAGAAACCAGTAACAATAATTTCACAAAATAAATGTGATACAGACTCTGTATTATTATTTTAAAGAGTTTTATCGCTGACTCTGTTCTTCCCTTTTCGTCCGGTGTTGTCCAGGGCACAACTTTTAATTGATGTTACATATTTCAATAATTATATAACAATATTTATATGGATTATCTATATATATATAAATTTTCAATAAAAATGTTTGTTGTGCCAACACACAACAACACAACCCTCATTTTTATACAATATTTATATGTTTTTGTACAATTTCAATTTTTATTTCTTAGATCCGGAACGTCGTTTTAACAGACTCAGTTCAACGACTTATAAAAATAAAACTGGGGGACTGGTACTGTCGAATCTAATTTACATTTCAGTTGGAAGGTCTGATGTGGTCGAAGACGTGTTAACGGTAAGAAATAGAAACGCAGTATTTATTAAAGGAAGTATTAAACACGAACCATACCAATAACGCAGTTAAACTTTTACTCCGTTAAATAGTAAAACATTTGTCAATTATAACAAAATAAACTATTACTTTCCGAATTCAGCCATACAAAGTGAAATAAGTAAAACAAGGTTCCTCAAAATACGAATAATATTTCCCAATTGTGAACATGTTTTAACATTAAAGTCAACTTCTGGGAATAGTGTGAGACGCCAATATTAACGAGAAGAACAAATGTTTTGTGGACTTCTTTTTCAGCTTGGATCAATTCAAATGAGACACAATGCTTACATCGCCAGTGCGATGACTCGAATAAGTCCCAACGCCAAATACGATGGAGTTTTAGGTCTTTCGCCAAGACGATACGACGTAGAGTCGCCACTGCTCTGGAAATTGCACGAGAATGGCCTCATCGAGCGACCTATGTTTACCACCTATATGAAAAGGCATGTGATTTTTATCAGATACTGGCTCAGAATCGTGTCCAGAACCAGAAGCTTACGCTGTACTTTATGCTTTACAGCAAACCTACTGATGGAGGAAATGGTGGTTATTTGACGCTCGGAGGAATCGACACAAAACATTGCAGTGGAGATGTTCATTATCAGGAGCCCGGACCGAAACTTGATGAAAACTGGATTGCACAGCTGCAAAGGTGTGCTTGGTGGAATTATTGACCCTCGTCGCAAAATGTCGAAAATAATCAAATCGGAAAAGTCGATAATTCCCTATTAAAAAGTTCAGACTTTATTTAATTCACCTGACGGTTACAAATTGAATAAAAAAATAATAATTACTTGCAGTCCTGACGTTGGCACAGTAAATGTTTGTCGGAGACACTTTATACATGAAGTGAAAACTATCTATAAAAATTAAATTCTACCTTAATGATCTTTGTAAACATTCCAATCATGGAGAGACATAAAAAATCGGTATTGCTCCTTCACCTCTTTAGACCGGAGATTGCTTCATATATGAACAATTTTGGTGGTCCTAAATACAGTATGTTAATATGTTCATGTTTTATACAAAAAGGTAATTACATATTCTTTCTGACCAAAGTTTCCAGATCAACAAACAAACAATCGATTGTGGCGAAATATGCAATGGTTTGCTGAGCTCAACCTACCAACATATATATGGGCCTGTAAAGTTGATCGAGGAGATAAACAAAATGCTTGGGGCTGTTGGAACCGACTATCACGTAAATAATAATTCAAGCGAACTTCATTCACTACGAAAATAATTTTTTAGGTCATATCGTGAAATACAATTAATTTGAATTGACATCTAAAAAAAATTCTACACATGTTTTCTTACTTCAAAGGAAAAAATATAGCATCACTTTTTAAAATTTCATTTCATTGTATTACATCCGTCATCAACGTTTTTTCCTATTCCTGCACTAGTCTGTTCCAACAGTTGACTGCAGCACCATCTCAAGTCTTCCCAACGTCCAGCTACTTTTCAATGGTTACGAAATTTCTTTGTCGTACAAGGATTACATTACTGAGGTACGGTTAAAAATACGCGAGTATAATAAATCTGTATTTGTTATTTCTATTTAAAAAGAAAGTAAATTTCTTTATTAATCCATTCAATAGCGAACCGGAAGCGACGGTACACAAATATGCGAGACTGTGTTTAACCGAGAGTTGGAGGGACCAGGTAACGTCTTGATCTTCGGCATCCCCGTTTACAAAAAAGTTTGTATTGTCCATGAATACGAAGGGGACGCGTACAAAGTTGGATTCATGAACCATGAAACAGATTAGACTGCTGCTACTACAATACTTGGATGACGGAACTGCGAACCATGGTTTGGAATTAAACGTTCCAGCTTGCACAAAATAAAAATTTCTTTGCACACTTTCAAAATATTATTATTAGCATCATCATTGTTACGGCACTGCTATGTGCGTTAAAATAATGATAAAACGTTTAATAAAACGTTTCCTTGTTTCGTTTATTTCGTTGTTTTCGTTTATCGTTAGAAAGGAATGAATGAAATGCTGATGTAGATATTAAATGCAGCACACCCAACTGATTGCAAAGCAGCACGGCACTTTACCGAGTATTTGCGCACATAATGTGCAATCCGGATTATGGGCAAAGATACGAAGCGATCGTTGTGTCGTCATCATTTTAAGATCAGAATTCGTTGGTTTGGCATCACATGTGCTGTCAACAATTAAAATCGTGACTACTAAAGCCATAACCAACGAGAAGTGTGGGTGTAACCGCTGTGCACAGCAAAGAGTCATGTCTGAAATTAAAAATACAATAGAATATTGTGAAGTACGCTCGCACATTTTGGTATCTGATTGGTCGATGAAACATTCCCAATTTATTAAAATTACATTAGACCAACAAACCAATGATCGAAGTCATAGCGAGCGATTATAAAATTATTTAAATTTGATGTCTATGTCACGACAGCGACGAGAAAAGCAACGGGATTTGTGCCCGCGAACGCATTAATTTAATGTGACGTCTGGCAAGAATTTGGAAAACATGTTACTGACATGTTACTGAATAATTTATTCAATTTATAGTTCCCAGAATCTTAATTTAAAATATACACTTACTTGTGTGTTAGTGCTCTGCAGTGCAGCGGTCGGCAATGTGGTTGCAGATTTTCAGAATAATTATGGACGATATTCCAAGTCCCCTCTATAAATAATTTTGACGTGACACTACAACTGTCACTTGATAATTTCTTACTAGCTCCTTTAAGCTAGCAACATTCGAGCGGTTACATATTTATTTAGGAAATACGAAGCCGGAAATAAAGATCGACGCGATTCACGTATTAGATATTTTTAAACATCCGTTTTGCTTTTAGCAACAACACTACGTTCCCAACCATTGATGTTTATTGCAATTGTTTATTGCTCTTCGTTGAACTTTTGCGTTGCCATGTATCGCATTAAACTAAAATACAATAACAGTTAAACGGCTTGAAATACAGGTGGCACAATCAAAATCAACTGATAAGACTACATAGCATAAAATACTACATAGTACATTGCCTATTCACATATGGTTTCGTTTTTATTCGAGGTGGGCAGAATATAACATCTGAACAGTCTTCCGGTACTTCTCTTACATTACTAGAGACCCATAAAATTTAACACAACTTCCGGTCATTTTCGAAAACTTTATGGCCTGTTATCCAGACAAAGCCAAAAACAAAATTAAAACACAAATTCATTCACAAATATTTTTAATGAAAACAAACAAATCGTTAATTACGGTTACAAAATATTTATTTATCGACAACTAGACTATGTCGTTTGA
>JAQGBY010001400.1:0-29702 GCA_034698785.1 Mycogona germanica | reverse complement strand
TGAGAAATGATTGAGCTGGATTCATTGGAAATTTCTAAGAACCCACATGTGATTGAAGGTCTGGTCAAATAAGTGCAAATTTATTTATAGATGATCTGTGATTAGTCTGTGATTAGATGAGTTTGTCGATAAAGCGTACAATCGCCAAATCGTACGAATAGCGTGGACGCTCAGGAAATTTGGCATCGGTTTCGAGTAAAACCAATAAAACAAAAAACAACAAATTTTCAATGATTATTTTAGAACAGTATAATATTTTGTACAACTTTGCAATAAAATAATATTTTCTTAACAATTATTTATAAAAAGTTAACTGATATAGATCTTTACGGATTCCAGTAAAATAATTTTGGAACAAAGTAGTTTTTCTGTCAACTGAATAGGCTATTTTTATAGACGATATTTATTTAGATGCACCTTTAAACGCTTTTATCGACAGTTTATTGGTGAGGATAGTCGCATCAAGATGATGTCAGGGTGACTAGGTGGCAATCGGATTTACTGAAGTTTAGTTATGACTGATTAAAACGTGTAACTAGCAGTGTGTCCAAAATGACCTCTATTTCTGATAAACTAACGAAAAAGTAATCAATGCCGGCTACGAGAGAAGCGCCAAATTTCGCTGCATTTTGAAATAAAGTATTTGAAACCAACATTTTCAGGTTTCGAACTAAGATTACATAAAACTGCAAAATAGAACGGCGTTTGCGTTCTTTTTGATTAGACGATGTCAATTTTGGACACACACGCTCACGCTAAATGAAACAAGGTAATAATATATACTATTAATGAAAAAATAATATTCGGCGAATGTAATTCTAATTTCGGTTGTCACGGGGGAAAAACAGGTTTAACAATTGGACTGGACAGACCACATTCAGTTCCTCGAGAGATATCCGATAATTCAGAGCACGGGAAAACAAATTCAGTGGGTCCAGCCACAGATTCCAAAAATATAAGGATTGATCGGACTTTTGACACTTTTATTGTACAGCTAAATTGACATGTACCAAATTTCTGAGTAAAGATTCGTAGCTTAGCTTATTTTTTTTCTTAAGTACATCGGTTCACAAAATGGTGTAACGACAAAAATAAATTGCCGCCTCGCACATTTATAATTTTCTCTCTTTCTCTTTCTCTCGGAATAATGCCATCTCTTTGCCACTCTTTCGTATATTGTAGGTCTAACTAAGTTCGTACTACTCTTTGGCCGCACTCAACACGTTCAAAACACCAACCGGGCATTTTTGCCGCATCTCAAACAAACCATAAACAATCGACGAAATAACATGTTGAAGTCGGCAAGGACGCCGCCTTTCCATTCGATATAGGCCCTTCAAAATATGGAGCAGGTCATCTGCCAAAAATACACCGGTATAATTGCCACCAATCTCAAAGGACTTATACGAATCGACAAAGTGTCCTACCCCGTTTTTCGTTCTATAAGGCGCCACCGACACTGACCGAATTAATTTTTAATATAACTTTCCAACCAACATGGATTCGAACCAGAAACCTCGGAACACGATCGGACATCCCGGGCCAAGTTTCTAATTGGCGATCGGTGCAACAACATCACCACCGTGTAATATCTGCAAGAACAGCCGCGCCTGATAGAACGGAAAACACGACAAACGTCGGGCGGACAACAATCACCGTAACAAAAGAGCTACCCCCAGAGTGCAGGAAACACGGGGGTGGGTATGCGCCCTTCGAAAACCAATCAGATAGTAAATATAATTACTCATTAACGACTCTTGCGTGCTCTCACAATATACAACCGACCAAAGCTCTCACTCACAAAAAAAAAGTCACCGGGCAGTAGCCTACAAGCTACAACTACAAACTGGAGGGGAACATGGGGATACACGACAAGAAAAAGGCCACAAAGCAAGAGTTTTGCGAATCGGCAAAATGCCAGCACACAACCCCTCAACCACATCCACAAAAAAACCATACGTTTGTCGTCGTCGCAGTGACGGTTCACCCTCAAGCGGAAAAAAAACACATTTACGAATCGGCCTGAGTTGACCGGAAGCAAAACGGGAAGCGCAGTTGTCACTAGGCAAATTCAAGAAAATATATCCAACTTGCGAAAAGTGACACCAACACAACCACATGCTACACAGACAACCAGTGGACTTCCTAATCAATCGAAATATTATAAAAATTGAAAATGACTACTCGGAGAAAAGTAACAAATTGGTGGTTGATGAGATTCACGAAGTTTCCCGAAATGTTTCTTAGTTCCGAAAGTCCAAGGTAACATAGATTAGAGGAGTTCCTCAGTGTCCACGGGTCGTCTCGCAATGTGCTATCCGCTTTTGAGCTCTTAACACGTTTGACACAACGCATTTTCGCCATCATCAACGGTCAATTTCACTTTTTTTTATGTATCTCTCGTAACAGTCCAGGCAAAAACCTTTTTTTGTTTGTTTGTACATATGCAATGTAAATCTTACAAAAATACAACAATTTGACTCTTGAACAAATCATGCGTGCTACAAAACAAGACTAGCCAATTGTTCAATAGATGAATTATTTTCTCAACTAGCGAAAGGGCGCCGAGCCTCATCTCTCAAAAAATCTACTCAACTCCAGAACAGCATTCCAATAATATACAGTATTTATACATGGGATCACAAAACTGCCTCGCAATATCTAGATCGACGATCCCAAAAGGACGAATCGAACGATCAATTGTTTTGATATGTCGAATAGATTCAAAAAATTTGATTTCCTGATTTCTCGGATATGTTTAGCGGATATACAGTATTTAAAAAAATGATTAAAAATTGTGTCCTAACCTACGTCACTATCGAATTGATCTGATGTAATTGTAGATCTCTTGCACTAATTAATGTACGACTCGTCGAAGCGCAGTTGGTGTTTAGCGAATGACGACTGACGTAGCGAATTGTTCGGCGGTCCCGGGTTCGATTCCCGACGCGGGCTCTCGATTATTCGATCCCGGACTACTGGTGAAAATGTGCCTAAGCACCGAGAGGGGTACAGAAACTCCTGTTGTGACATACACTACAGTGAATTTAATAAAAAAAAATTAAAAAATAATAATATGGATAGATATTCTAAAACAGTTTCAAGATCCCAGTTCTCACACATGTGCAAATATGCCAAGCGTACAGTATCTAGAGATACAAAATGGATATAATATTAATAAATCAAAACGTCTCGAAACAATATTGTGGTCCTTTCTAAATTAATCATACAAACAAAGCATATGATTTCGTGAATTTTCGACCAATGTACAAGTGAGTATGACTACTGGCAGGCGAGTAATAGAATAAATTTTGTGACTCGGCAATGCAGTTCAGCTGAACTCTGCCGTTCGACTAATATCTAATAAACAGTCAAATAAAAATTAATGAAATTTTGAATCTTACAAATTTGTTTTTCCAATATAGATCTGTTATGCAAAGTAGAAAACGTATTTACAACACTCAAATTTTGATAATCCTCATTCAACAACAAAAGAGTAGGGATAAATTTCGGTAATATATGATTTACATAGAGCAATTTTTTCACCGGGTAAAATACACTAGAACATGGTCGAATAAAACTTTGGAAGCTTTCTAAACTTTTTTCTTTCTCATTTGTACAGTTCAACAGTAAGAAAAAAACACCGGGTATTACTTTCGAACAGAAAAAAAAAAAAAATGAATATATGCAACATGTGAATGTGATTAAGCCAACAAGTTTATATCAATGTAACAACTTTTAAATTTAAAAAAATATTAATTGGATATTTATATATAATATTATTTGATTAGTCTGTTGAAAACAAAAACAGCCTATACGGATTATTAAATGAAATATATGATACATATTGTATATATATATATATATATATATATATATATATTGAAGTTTGAGTTGGAAATAAATGAAGGTGCAAGGATTGGTGATAAAGAGTTTGGCTACAGATGGACTGAAAAATAAACACGGCTGCATTTCATTTGAGGAAAGGCCTCTTTCTTGGCACGATCAGGTTTAATTTGGTGCATGGGAAAAAAGTACAAAAAAATGGTCAAATCGCCAGGTCAGTTAATCTTTAAACGAATTTATCCCCTAAACAAACTGAGTGAATCAAAATTAAAATTCAAACCTAATCTAGTTACTGGCAAAGTTTCGTCATGTCGGGTTAGGGGCCATTAAAGGGTTGTGACCGCCATGCACCAATCAATCCCACAATCCACGTTTCTAAAATGACTCCATCCGAAATTAATGTGTTCAATTAAGCGGCAATAAAATAATCAACGTTACCGAAAAACCTGTAGAGGTCAAATGGCACAGCATGTTTTTTTCTCTTCCACGGGTGTCCAACAAAATAATAACAAAAAAATTAATAGCTATCTTTTTTTCTCTCTCTTTCAAATGACAAAGAATGAGCCAACAAATATGATCTTGTACAAAATACTATTGCTACGGGGGGTTTGGTTAAAAACTGTATATAACTTTCAACACTTTTGAAATTATACAACGTTCCACACAGTAAGACTAGAGTTATTTCTCCGGCGAAATTTGATGGGTGCAGGGAAATAAAAATCGGTAAGTTGACCCCTTCACTGGTTTGAACCGGTAATCGTATTACGAGGGTCGGTAACAGGGGTGGAAACACTAGGTTCGTCAAAACACCGTGGTTAGAAATCATGTCACCTTATAAGGGTTTGAAAGAAAAAAATTCGACATTACGTTTCAACGAAATTTTGTTGCCACTGAACAATGACAATATTGGCATATGCTCCAATTTAAACATTCGAATTACAAAATAATTTTTTTTTACGGCTACAGACAATTTCAAGTCGTTATGCACCCATTTGAGCTACTAGATTCGTAAACTGAGTCAGTGAAGGGCTCATGATATTGTACAAGAGACTCTCTTTGTAACAGTTGAGATGGGGAGGAAGATCAGTTGAGGGCCTGGACACGGGGGACACAGAAAAGTTTTAAAATAATAAAAAGTGTCAACAAAAAAAAACATGGCTATCTTATTTTGCTGTTGCTTATTAACAGAGCAATAAAACATATATTTATGAGAAATAATACAATAAAAAATAGCATTTCACATTTTTCGGACACACTTTGATAGGGGGGCCAAATTCCTCTATTTTTTTTAGAACGACCCCCGCCTCAATATATAAATGTATATAAACCGAATGTTTGGGAAGAGGAAGAAGAAAAAAAAAAATTATACTCTTTCAAATAAAAACAAAAAAAATATTGTGCCCGAACTTTCTATGATAATAACTGTGTGTAAATTGTCTCTCGCTCTCGTTCTTGCTTACTGATTAGAGGTCACCGGTAACGTTTGCCATTATTATTATTATCGAGTGATTACTTATAATATATTCTTTGATATTTCTCTCGGTCTATTTACAATAAACTCTCGTATTCTGTTTTCAGAATTGGTCTGCGCGTCGACCGTCTCTAGCTAACGAAAATGATGGCCAAGATTTCCATCTTCCACCGTGTATACCAAATCAATACACTTTTTACAGTCGCTCGGCCCGCCACTTGTGGCAAGAGCTCAAAACTCCACATTTACATTACACCTGTACACGAGCGTGCACTTGGTGGCAGAGAACATCGGTTCCACTAGGACCCAGTGTCGCCACCTGGCGGCGGATGATGCGCTAACGGTGGCGGCGAGATAGACGCTCCTCTGGACGACGAAGTTGCCGCCGCCGCCGCCGCCATTGATCCGCGCAAGGCAAACAGCATGGACGGGTGCAGGGCCATGGGTGATGATGAGGAGGAGGCGGCGGCGGCAGCGGCAGCACCGCTCATGCCCAACAACGGAATGATGGCGGATCCGGCCAGGCCGGTGCCTGCCGGAGACATGCCGGCCGAGGTGATGGAGGAGGCGACAGCGGAGGGTGGCGGCGGTGGTGGTGCCGGCCCGCTACCGGAAGTGGAGACGTTGGGCGAGGGCGCGCCGGAGGAGGTGCTGGAGGTGGGAGTCCGCACCGGCAAGCCCGGATGCCGCTTCTTGAACTCCTTCCACCAGTCGTTGGACAGACCCTTCTCCGGATTACAGTGGATGCTGCCGGTGGGCACGCGGTCCTCCCGCCGCAGCAGCGTGTTGCCGTACTCGAGGACACCGCGCCGCGTCACCGGCCGACCCTTGGACGCCATCTCCAGGATGTACTTGACAATGAAACCCTCCTCGTCCTCGTTCAGAATACGAGGCTGACCGCGCTTGGGGATGTAGCCGTAGTCCAGGCGTAACGAAGCCGTCGATGGTACCAATGCCTCACCTGCAGGAGGCACGGAGAGATTGGGGTCGGGTCGTTTTGAAGGTGTGTGTGGGGGGGGGAGGAGCGAGAGACGAGCTTCTTAGTGCTCCGTCGACGTGGTGATATGGGGGAGGGGATAGCAGTGGTCAAGGGCAGATTGGATACAAGGCCATGGGCAAACGATGCCGTGTAACGAGTGAACGGACCGAGCGGGTGGCTAGAGGGCGCCATGCTCGTTTTTTCTCGACGTGTTTCAACAATAAAAGTCGGAAATATTAGATGAATTTTTCAATTCGATGCTAGATAGTTTTTGTGTCAATATTCGGTGTTGGATCAGCATTATTCTATCGACATATTGTAGCCAATACCCCCCGACCGAATAAGAGAGTCCCACCGCGAATCGAACCAAAGACGACCTGTCAACAAATTGACAATTACAGCTAGGATATTTATTCCAAGTTTTTTTTACCCAACTCTATCGTTTGAACAAATCGAATATGTTAATCTCATCAGAGCAATGAAACTCGAATTATTTCATTGGGAAATACCGATCAGTTATTCAAAATAAAAATAATTATTTAATTTTTTGTCACGCCAATCCTCGTTACAAGGCAAAGTCTGGTCTCCCATCCAATTATAATATAATTCAATACGCAAAAAAGAACAAATTGCAAATACTGTTGTTGGACTTGTTTGATTAAAGTTTTGGCTGGCGTCTCTTCAAAATTTGTACGCCCGATTTCGAAATACCCTCATCATGTTAGAACATAAATTGCTCTTGCCATCTGCGCTAGGCCTACGTCTTACGGAGGGGGAAAAAGCGTCAAGAAAAATGCTGGTCTCGATTCAAGGTCACTGAAATTAAGACCACACGCCCGCTACTATAAATCTAGATAACACAATAGACTGCATGTACTCAGGATTACATGCACCGGAAGAGGACCAATTAAGGCCCTGGAATTTTTGATTGGCCGAAGCTAATCAATCGTGAGAGACAAAATCCAGCGAGCCCAATTTTAATCAAACAAACCAAAATACAAGTTGAGGCGGTGGATTTCATTGCGAAATTGAAAGAGAACTTGGGCATTAATAAATAAAAAGATTATGTCGAGATACATTTTAACTTGCCATCAAAATTAAGTTTTCACAATCGTTTTCGATTTGAGTCGAATCTTTTGAGCATTATCATCCCAGATAGCAGAACTGATCAGGAACACGCGGATTTTGGATTTCTAGATCGGATACATACAACATATATGGTTCCCCGGCACAGATGGTGTCCCGATGATTTTCAGAGGTCAGGTAACCATATTTGAAACATACCGAGAGCATTTTCGTTTGACCACATATGTTCCGGATTTAACCACACGAGTTTCGTATCCGCTGTGCTATCTGGGATTTCATTAATGTGACCTATGAACTTGGCTAGCTTGGTGACAGCTATACGGGCATCTCCTGAAACTACCAAAAAATGAAATCGCAGTTATTAAATTAATTTTTATTTGGACATTGCTGTCCAAATTTTCACAATGAAATCCACGTCCTCTGAAAAACCACAGATTATATAACACACGAATGAGAGGAGAGAACAGAGTTGAAGTGAGACGAAGAATTTTTTTTAAAGAGGATCTATTGCAATTTTTTTAGGATGTTGTGTAGCAGGAATGTTAAATTAAGAATAGATACAAATGGGGTAGAGATCCCGATTGTAAAAAAATATATAAATACGTGAGAATGCCTGTCTCCTACAATACCACGCAAAAAAGGCGACCATGCAAGTACAACGAGTTCAGAGAATTATTAGCACACACACACACACAAAAATCGCCAACACCAGAGTAGATTTTTAAAAAAGAATACCTCCACTTTCCACCAACGACAGAGTAAAATAGAACCAATGTGAACAGAGATTTAAAAAATAGCATATTTAGTTGAAATTGTATAACTGATTCTCTATGAAAATCAGTTTCTAAACCATAACAGCTGTAACGGCGCAGCTAGTACATTTGATTGGGGAATTAAATTAAATTGGTAACCGTTTCAAATTGTATTTTATTATGATTATGAATAATTCTGATATTTCGAACGGAACCAACAAATAATTATTTTTAGTTATTTTCAACACGACATCGTTTGTACGATAACTTCATTTTTATTCTCACGGCAGGTAAGCAATGGGTGCGCCCCCTCAGTGACTGCATAATTAACGGCAAGAAACGACTTTGCAATTTAGATCGGTTCACCTTCAACTCATATTTGCAATTTGTATTATCTTTACCAACTTACAGGGTCGACTTCATTTTGTATGCATACAGTGTTCTTCGACAATTTTTAAAGAACAATCAAAAACGTGTTACTCAATGATCACTTTGCATAACAGGTTTTTCAATATATTATATATAGTTACAGAATACCAGCGTTAGAAAAAGGAATAAGCGGCACTGGCATCTCAACCAAGGAATTAAGAAAACTGTTCAATTGGGTTTGGATTGCCAATGTCTAAAAAATAGTCCGCTGGGAGCGATACTAACTCCGTCAAACTCTCTTAATCCGCTTGGGCTCTGACAGCTCACACGATCTTTTTTATCAGAACAAATTATCAAAAGTAAAATGTGTTTGATCCTTTTTACGACTAGAACCTCAGGCTTGTACAAACCGACATTCATTCATTTCATCTCGCGGCATTAAAACACGAAAGAGTGGCAAATGAGTCCGTTAGCGATCGTCGTACAGTACTCGAAATATTTTTTAAAAAATGTGCTCGTCAGATGATTTTCAATTTCATCTTTGACAAAAAAAATCATACCCTTCACTAGAATACCGCATTCGATGTAATTGTTTTAATTGCTGTCTTTCCTAAGACTAAAACTGCGATAATTGCCTAAATGACAAATTACATGTAATGTTTCATGTGGATAGTCTTTTAGTGGAAACTATATTTAAATCTTGCATGTGCACAAATCCGATAAATTTCGCAATCCTTTGATCTGGCTAAAACAATCGTCAATTGCTAGCAAACAAACAAGCATGCCAACAAATCAGAAGCAGCATATGAGCATTGAATTTTTGTTTGATCAAAATGTATTAATGCCATAAAATAAAACATTAAAAGTATTTCTTAAAAACAAATTCAAACTTGATAAAAGAAAATTAAATCCTTTTATCCATCGCTCGCTCGAGATAATACTATGCGTTATAATGGAACTATTTTCCGTATTTTTCTTTGTACAGTGTTAAGGACAAAGTCACAGAAAGTGACACATTAAATTGAGAAAAAAAGAGACCGTCTAGTGGCTAGTTCAGGTACACTGTTCAATGCGTCCAACTAGAATGTTCAGCAAACTATTACAACTCGGCCATGATGATCCGATATTTACGGCGAATCTTAAAACTGTACAATTTACATAATACATTTCTAAATCGCTAGTTCACATTTAGAAAACTCTGCAGTCGACCGATCGGTGTACACGTAACATGTAAGCGATGGCAGACTTACACCACCAAAGGAAGACGATTGAAATCCTTCGGTTTGGTTTGGTAGCTGGTCCATGCGATGTCCATGTGGCAGCGACTGCAGATGGCGCAACGGGTCATCAGACAAATCTTTGCGAACACGAAACGGACTTATGCACCGAATGTCTTGCTCTTTTCACTTCTTTTCCACTGTTGTTCTTCAAAAGTATAATTTCTGATTGTTCAACGACATATACCCATTCCTAAAGACATATTCAACGTCTTTCGTAGAAGCATAATTTTTATCTTGAGAATAAGATCAGCCGGTAGAGATGTGAACCATTCAATGACTCATCTGCTTCCTTCGAAATAAGCAATCTATTTTCTCCCTAGTCTTCGTCAATTACTTCTAGGTTCCCAGTCGGCTGGCAGGATCGCCTCGCCGCAGGGCACCACCAGTTGCGACCGACGCGCCCCTCTTGCGACGCTGTTGCTGCTGGGACACTGTAGGTGGTTTCGGTCGTCGACTCTGCCTGTCCTTGCGCCGCATGTGTCGGCACCAGCAGTCAATGGCCTTGACGGACACCTTCCAGGTGTCCTGCGCGCCCCGCTCGTCCGGCGCCGGAAAGTAGCGGCGCACCGTGTGTCGGACGAACGACAGGCGGCGGACGTCCAATCCCACCCGATTGCGGCCACTGCAGTTGGAGTGGCGCAACTCGTCCTCGCTGTAAATGGCGCGCGCCACGTTAGTGGCGAACTGGCGCAAGGTGGCGCTGCGCATGTGCAGCAGTCGCAATTCGCCCTCCTCGAGGAACTGGGGCTGGAGCTCTTCTTGGTCGTCGTGGTTGACGTCGCACTGGTTGACGGTGGCTGCGGCAAAGGCTTCGTGGGGTTCTGAGTGATACAACAGGGCGTAAAAAAAGCAACAAACGACTGGTGTCAATCGGAACTCCAGTTTCAGCTGCCTAAACTGGGGTACACTCTGCAGGACAGCTAAAGATTTTTCGAAACTAGTAGCCAGGTCATAATCTAGCGAACTATTTTCAACATCCAGCTCATTACTGATTGATTTCGTGTTCAAATATTTTCCCCCGCATTTTTTTAAAAATAGTTTAGCAAGATTATGTTAACGTAGACTTCTCAGATGCAGGCAGGACTACTACATTTTGATTTCACAACAGTTACTAAAACTAAACAAATTTTTTAAACTAATGAAACATAATAGGATTGTGACTAGAACAATCAGCATATTTCGCAGTAGTAAATTTATTTTTGATATTTTGAGTCCCCTTCAACAAACTTAATAACCTTTAAAGGAGAACTTTGAATTTATAACCAAACTAACGAGGAATGTAACAACTACAATGATACCCGAAAACTTGTCTAAACATTTTACACGCATCACACGTGCAAACAATTAACCAATCATTCAACGATAAATGCCAATTAATAATTTATCAGTTGGCATATGTTCATGTAAGTGGACAATGCTTCGTAGAAAAGAATATTATCCCAGCGTCACGCAAGAGCTTTCTCACCAGCCATATTCGACAGGTTCTAAATGTGCCGTGGGTTCAGACGCCTTCATGAAAACAGAGTCCATTACAATATAAAAAATAAAAAAATTCAATTCAACAAAAAATGTACAACAGCAAATACATGTAAACTAGGTCATATCCACATTTGAGCATGGCATACGTGACACTAACTGGTGAAAAATACTACTAAATTGAGGTTCGGTCCCACAAACCTCACAAATAAGTCTACTATCGTCCAAAAATCATCAAAGTGGCAGTCTACTGTCATTTAATCTTTATGAGTGCAGAAATACATTTCTAATTGCTTTCTTAACACCGTATCTGCAACCAATACTGGATTTATACCAGTTCCATGCGGTACACGCAAGGCCATTTGAATTGCTGTATTGCATTTGGAGGGGTTCAAGTGAAATTAATGACCAAAGCTAGGTCGAGGTATGACCTTGGCCGGGGACCGGGGGAATCTCGTCTGAGTTCCCTCAACGGTGGGCGTGATTGTAAATTAGTTTATAAAATAAAATGCGAAACGCTGCAGAGTACAGTCTTCAAACACAGGTTTTGGAAACTCGCGTTTTGCTATTGAGTTTAAGTATGTTAAGACAGAACGATCCTGGGTTAGTGACGCTGTAATGAAAGAATAGCATGAAATTATAAAAAATAATAAAGCTTCGACAACTGTATTCCTTAGACGACAATTTGGTGCCACTTTGATCGGATTCTTGAAACGATTGATAACACAAATATCGACCCCAATAAGCATTCACATTCACTACAGCAACGAATAGTACGATGACATTGGTGTGATCACAAAAAAACATATGGTACATATGAGTAGCAATATAGCACCAGCCTTACAGTGACACTTCAAAAAAATAAAATTAATAAAATTATATATGTATAAGAGTGGCTTTTGGAGAAAGATGCAACTAATGCCGTCGGGAGGGCGGGGCGGTCACATTCAAACTCAATCCAAGAAACCGAGAGCGAGAGATATATATCATTCACACATACGCTGCATCGGCATTGGGCATGCTAAAAATAAAATCGGTCGTCTGGGATTTTGTGTTTTCTCCTCGGTTGAAACAAAAAAATAATATTTTTTTTAAAAACACCAACGGGTAGACACAAAATGATATAGAGATTTCGTTAACAAGTCTTGGCAAGCTGAACTACATCACACTGACACGAGACTAGGGCTGAAGTGAACTGGTAGGCCTAGTCCAGACGAATAAGATTGTCCCCCCCTGGTCCAACTCAACTTTGGATTCCATTGGTTTCGCGCAACAAGATCGCCAAAGTCGAAATGAAAATTTTCCACCAAAAAATGGGCATTGGGGAAACGACAGCAGTGATGTAGCATTCAATTTTGAAAGCGATGACAAAAAGTATCGTTTTAGGTCAAATAATTCTCCCGAAAGGAATAAATAGTATTGGTCCTGATGAAATAATACCAGCCAGAAATCGATGTAGTCTAAACAATTAAATGGCCATGAAACAAAACAAAAAATCTGGTCAAATATTAAGGGTATGCAATCGACAAACTGGAATAAACAACTGATTCGAGTTTGTGCCGATTTGGGGAGTTCAAACCCTAACTTTGTTTGAATCAGTTGGAAATATTTTTATTATTGACGATCAAAGTTGTTGAATACTTATTAATGACTAGGGATTAAAATGTAGCAGGCAAGTTCGAAAGAAAATTAGGGAAATTTATAATTTTTAGGGATGAAACTGGATAAAGAACTAACCGATTTGTGTTACACAGCTAGTAACACCCATCCGTGCGCCAAACTAGTTTGGAAATGTCTTTCAAAAGAAAACACCCCTCGGGTGCTTGCAATGTGCGTAAGCGTGGAAAAAAAGAGAACTACAACAGAAGTAGCTTTTTTTAAAGTTCATGTAAGGCTGATGCTCATCCTTGCGTTTAAAAAAATAGATAATACAGTGACAAATTGATTTGTAAAATCTAAAAAAGTGAGTAAAAATAATCGACGCGGCATGTAAGAGACAGGCATACTTTCTGTTTTTTGTTTTTCTTTTGGTTTTCTTTTATATATAAAAAACGAAGCAATGGTTAGGAAAAAAATTATAAAAACTGAAAAGGCAAGTTATTGTTGGCTATATGGCAAAAAAAAAGGACATATGTGGAGCCATACGACAGACGTACAGCTAAAGTGGCGTAAGCCTAACCACAAAAAAATAATAAAATGTGGGGGGGAAAATAAAATGAGAGGTGGTTTTTTGTAAGCAATATTGTCAGTTGGGGTAGGGATAAAAGACTGGATTGCTACCAGTTCACTTCATAAGATACAGGTAATAAAAAATAGTCTTTCCGATTGGAAAGGTGTGTGCAAAGAAGATGGCGAGTGCGTTTTTTTGGAAAAAATATGGATTTTTTGTTCTCCTACCTTGACTGGCCATTCCCGACGAGGTGGACGGTCCTGGACTCTTGAGCTTCTGCAGGAGGGAGAGAGGAGTGGCTAGAGAGATAGGCATCGCTGGCATGGGCTCGCCGATCGGCATATAATCTTCACTGTGTGGGTTCGACGGTCCCTGACTGACGTAAAACTGCAAGACAAAATGTTGGGTGTCAGTCCGTGTATCTGTTGGAATGGCAGTTACAACCGGTTAGGGTTGAATCAACGAGTCGAGCTTAAAATGTTTTTGGTGAAGCCATATAAATGAGAAATATAAACTCATAGAAATACTTATGTTCTTCAGAGGGACTGCCAACTTAAGGCAACAAAATATTACTGCATCTGAAATATTAGCATTGAATATTGGTTGCACGAGTACAGTAAGTAAAAATAATGTTCGACTTCTGATATGAGAAATCAATAAAAGGCATCGGAAGCAAGACTCCAAAAATATGTGACGGACTCAGTTCCATGACGGTGTAGTCCATCTGGTACAGAAAACTGAAAACATTTCATAAAAATATAGCCGTATTTCACGTTGATGATAACTGCGACTTCAAGACCTTTTACTCGCAGTCGAAGGACTGCGAGTGGACGCAAGAAAATAACTAAAGCCATTCCATGTAGTCCTTCTGGCTCATCTCTAGCTATAGGAACTGAAAATGAAAACATTGTTGAACATATTCCTAAAACACATTCGATCAACTGAATGAATAAAGATGGAAAATTGCATGAAAAAGAAACATGGAACACGATTAATCAAAGGACATGAAAGCATGAGTTGCATTAAAAACTGGAATGTCAACATGTATATAAATTATATAAATCACCACGTTTGAGTAGCATCACCACATAATGCATACTTACATTATCCAGTGACTCCTGATTGGAATCTGTGTCCGCGCCGGACGGTGGATCCATGGGCTCGTCCTCCTCGTCAGACAGTCGGCCGCCCGCCGGATCGAACTCCTCCTCCACCACCTCTACCTTGGTCTCCAGCATCTCGGGCGAGCCCTGCACCTCGAGGTTTTCCTCGGGCTCCTCGCCGTCCGAGTGAGGTGGAGGACGCTCGCCGCCGCCCTCGGATGAGGGCCGCCTACGGTGGTGATGGTGACGCGTCTTCTTGCGCTTGGACGGAGGTGGAGACCGTGGTTGGTGCTGCGGTTGCTGTTGCTGTGATGCCGACGGCGACGGTGAAGCTCTGAACGAGGCTGCACGCGACTCCTGCGCGGCGGCGACGGCGGTGGTGATGGAAGAGGAGGTGGCGCGCTGGTGAGCAGGGAGCAGGTACTGGGCCAGTCCGGCTGAACCAATCAAAGACGAGGTGGACGGCGGTGGCGTCCCCTGGTGGTGGGGAAGGTGGTAGTGGGTGGAAGAGGAGGAAAAAGGAAGTGGCGGGGAGGACGGCCTCCGGTCCACGGTGGATAGGTTCTGCGGCGGAGACTGGGAGGTGGTGCCGGCAGCGCGCTGCATTGTCCGTTCGACTCTAGTGCCGGGCAGTGCCGGATGGTGAGCTAAGCCGCCACCGCCGCCACGTCGGTGATGTCGTGGCCGCTCCAGCTCCAGCGGTTCAGAGGCTGCTGGCACCAGACCAGCGGCGGCGGTGGCGGCACCGGACCGCTCCTGCTGTCCATTGACGCCACCTGTCACCTCCGTCAGTCCCTTGATCTTGAGCGCCTCGGCCGTCTTGAGCAGGGCCGACAACTGCTCCTGCGTCACGTTAACCTCGCCCTTGTACATGAAATCGATGAGAGCCTTGAGCTCGCTGTACTTGATGTCCTTGAGAATGACGATTGGGTGCTTGCACGGGTTCTGCACGAACAGCGTCTGGAAGTAGGGGCTGCAGGCGGACAGCACCACCTTGTGCGCCTTCATGCTTAGGCCCTCGCAGGCCAACGTTACGTCCACCAGGGTCTCCTGTTGCAGGAGCTCGTCGAACACGCTGAGCATGTTCGACTGGTGGTTGCTCCAGCGGAGGCAGAACACTTGCTGCGAGCCCATGGTGTTGATGGGTGTGGTGGCTGCGCTCTGCACTTGCGAACCATAGTGGCAACGACGGAAATTTGAAAAGATACAGAGGAAAAAAGGCAAAAAAATTAGTCAAAAAAAAATTAATCATTGTGTTGTCTAGTCCCAGCAAGTTTCATTCGCATAAACGGGTTCACTTAACCACTGTAATACACCTGTAACCTTCTGTTAACTTCTGTACCCTGTAATAGCCGTCACTCGATTCATGCCTTATTGGGTTCACTTAAGCTGAGCTAGAATAGTGAAGTCTCAATCTGAAGCAAGTGCTGCGCAGTGAATCCATAATCTACTGTTCGTTGGAGTGCATTGTCAATGTATTGCATGCCTCAAGTTCAGAAAATATTGAAGTAAAATAAGCAAATGTGAATTGGACAACAGGTGTTTGAACATGCAAGCCCATCAAAGGCATCAAACACAAAGTTGGTTGAAGCAAGTGTTAAAAATATAGTTCTCGCGTGTAGAACGAGCACAAAAAACTCTAAATATGAGCAATTCTACGAACTTTTCTGACAAATAAATTTTCTCTAGTCGTCAAATCAATGAAATCTAAACGGTGCTGTGCTCCATTAAGTATTTGTACTATAATTACTATATAATACTATAATTAAATATGATGCCGGGCACTAGAAATAAAGAACCTGTTGAGTTTTTCTACCAACTGAGGGCGCCCAAGGTGTTGCAGTTCAGACAGGGAGTGTCTTTCATGCTAATGCCACATTTATTTGCGACGTTGGACAGAAACATGACATCATATGACATTGAAAATTATAACACAAGTTCCGTTTTCCCGATTCAATGACACCACATATCTAGCCGCGAGGAAATGTACTCGCCAAATGCCAGAAAAACTAAAACAAAACACTGGCTTCGCCATAACTAAAAGCAACAAGTAGTCGACCAACCACTGTACATGTAATGCACACGTTGAAAAAGGGGATTCCTACAAACCCGTATCCGCTGGCGTAGAATTACGAGCGGAGAAGATATATAGAATTACACAGACACCAAATTACACCTACTCGACTTCACACACACTCTCGAGAAACCAAAAATAGCCTCCCCCTCCCTCCAAACTCAATAAAATTTCCCACACACATACAAGATGAATGCAACGATCGACTTATGTCGATTTCACCCCCACACTCCCAGATTCAGGGTAGGGCCGGAATAATCGAGGGGCGAATGCCAGGGCGCCCCCATAAATTCTAGAGAAAAAAAGGGTTGGGCTCTCGCTCTCGCTCTCCTCTTGTGTGTGGCAAACGTGAAAGGAGCGAGAGCTCGCGGTTGCGCAAAAAAGTTTTATCCATCGGAGTGTGTGTGGCCATGGGCGGGTAAGGCCTACGCCAATTGACAGCTAACGATTTCGGGATGAACGGAGGGGGTAAATGAGGGACAGGGGGTTGATGGTGGAGGCGTTTTCCTCCTCGACAGATTCAGTCCACGCAAGAGGAGGGGTTAAATCACAAGATTAATAGTATATTCGGACACGGCTGTTCCGCGGAGATGCGGACGGACTTTGGCGTTTCGCGCACACACACACACACACACACCCATGGCGCCATGTTAGGTACGCGTAGGCCTCGCTTAAACCCCTCGTCTCTACAACCCCCTCCATCGGTTATCCCCCCAGTCCACGGCGCAGTCGATATCCTCACCGATTCGCGCAACTTTTGTGCCCATCCGATCGCTCCAGATACGAATTAAACTTTCGGAAATTACCTTTTCAGTGCAGCAGCAATCCCAAGGTTGGCCCCTGGTGGGAATTCAACATGGCGTCCGTCGTCGGACAACTTTTTTTCGCCGCCTCGATGGATCTGGGGTGGGTCCTTGCAACTAGCGGGAGAACAAAGTGCGTGCAGGCATTAGGATGTTGGCACATTTAGCGTGCATGATCATTTCCCCGCACGGATATTCGCGTTTTAAAGCGCGCCTGTGACTAATCGTTCACCTCGGGTGCCGAAAAAAAACCTTCGATGCGAGAATCTTTTTCTCTCGAGGGAATCATCCATTATTCATCGCGATGGCAAAATTGCCGCACAAGAAAAGCCAAACTTGAATTAGTTTAGTGCTAATCCTGGCGAAAAATTAAGACACGTCAGACTTCTTCAAAATCACACAAAAAAGTTCTCTTTTCATTTTCTTTTCGGAAATTAATCATAGACTGTCATTCAATAATTCTGCTCAGGCTAAGCGTGCACGATAATCGAGTTTCGCACAAATGACCGTGCGGGAGATTCGCGCGAGGCCGCAAATGACTGCACAGGTTTGGTATTCGCGCAAATCACGGTTTACCAAGCGCTACCCCCTGATTTCCACCCCTATTGGGGGAAATGGGTAGAGTCCATTAGCTAGGGTGACCATACGGCCGGCACGCGAGATTTCCGACACCCCTCCGCGCGCGAATTTCTGACACCAATTCCATTCCAACATCTTTGCCAAATGAAATTTTGGTCAAACTTTATACGTGCGATTGTGGGGAGAAAAAACTATTACCCTCGCCTTGAAAACTTCTAGTTCAACTGTTTCGCAGTTTATTTTTTTACTTGATAGATCTTATTACATTAACTTTAAGAAATAAAATTCCCTTGTGGCATCTCATTGATACTCTATTATATAATCCCCCCCCCTCCAATACTATCTTTTTTAATATTTGCAAAGTTTGTTTCAAAAGTTTTCTTCCCCAATCCCCTAAATAATGTAATAGTGGAAAGGAAGAGTGCAAAACGGATATCTGCAAAACAATTTCGCCGAATGTAAGCGGTTAAACAAATATTGCGAAGAACATGATAGCCCCCTCCCCCATAAAATTTGTCCCGTGCAAGAGGGCGTGAGGCTACCCGACCATTAGCCGATTAGCCGCTGGTTTCGAGAGGCCTTCGAAGGAGCAATTTTTCCCCAAATATTTTTTGGAATCTTTGAAATTTATTCCTCCCCTCGGTCTGTATTTCACATTATTGGTGGACAGCCATTTTGTGGGGGGACCCCCATCTAGGATGTTGGTCACGTTTCGAACAAAGCCAGTTTCGTTCACACACCCGCGGTTATTAAGATCCACTGTCCCAACTTTTCTTTTAATAGCGACTTACAACATTTAGCACAAAGAAATTAGCTAAAGAAAAATGCTGATTGATCGAATCAATCACGAAGAACTTACAAAATAGCGTTTTTATTTACAACATGGAAACAAAATTTACAAATGAAATATTTTAAGTTTGCTGCATTCAAGAGTAACTATCAAATGCAAAGATTAAAAATTTCAGTTTCTGTTTTTTCACACACTAAAAACATTGAAATCCACAATAAGCTGAAATCTTTGAGACACGTTTGACCAAGTTTAAGGGTCTAACCTGTACGTGGACCATATTTTCCAGCTTGTGGGGATTATGGATCATTGGGAAGTAAAGTGTTTACATATTTCAACGAAAATACAAAATTTCTCATTCCAAAACTTATTTAAAAACGGGCATTCGAAATGGAACAGCGAACAGTGACGTCTAACAAGTCAATTTCAAATCCACGTCAAAATTTCGTTTCTACAAGTGCTTATGCACAATTTCATCAAATATACAAAAAAAACGCTAAAAGTTTAATTCCAATGACATTTGTATATGCATTTCAATGCATTGCTAAAAATCAGTATAAAACTAAATAACGGTTCAACTACAAACACTCTTCCTTAATTAAAAAATCAGCTAGCTGTCGCATTAGGCGAAGAAATGTAGAATATACCTTGATCACAAAACCGCTCATCGGCAAATTTAATAGCGCACCTGCCAACTTTAGTATCAGTTGAATAAGTCACACCCAGGCCTTATAAAGGCTACCATCTCTTTAGAACGCTGTTTCCATCCCATAGCTCGTTGAAAATGACCTTATGGAAACTTAAGCATTCCACATATAACGTTTTCTCAAGCCACGAAAAATAGCTGAGCAGCTGGCGTTGCGCAATTTTAATCTATCAAATTAAGAATCTCACCAAATCGTGGTGAAAATAGCCCCAGATTTGATTATGAAGCTGTTAGGAGGTGGTTCTAACGACGTATCTGTCTGTCTGGTCTAGTCTTGTTTGGCGTAAGTGGCTTCCTCAATACTTGCAAAATCACGCGCCCAACAAGCTGCTCACATGCGATGGTCTTCTTCGCCATCGAAAGCATCGTTGTTGTGACCCCTATCCACGCTGTTCCTCTTGCTGTCCGGCTTCTCCTTGAGCGAGAGGTGGCCATCATTCTTCTTCAGTTTGCCGGCGCCGGGGCCGTCCAACTCGTCCGGATCCAATGTCCTCGGAACGACGTACTCGTAATTCATGGCCATGAGCGCAAAAATGAACATGACCGCGACCATGATCCCGGCAAACAGGAAGTACTCGTAGGACTGGCGATCGAAGAACTGAATCTCTGCGATGATGATTATGAGGACGTTACCAAAAGCGTCGGTCAGAAGCCAGGCCGCCTGCAGCACAGACTTCATACTCACCGGAGCCTGCAAACGAATGACGACACGTGATGAATGGAATTATACAGTGGAGCAAAACAATAAGACATAAGATTCCACGGCTCTGTCCCGCATTTGCTATTATATGCTTAAACAGAGGAGCAAATAAGATTGGCGAAACAATGAAATATTACTAGAAAGATTCCAAAGAATTATCCGCCATAACATTCATTTATCTTACCCCATATTTGTAATTTATAGCCTTTCCTCTCATTTCAATATATCCTGTTAAATACTAAATCTGAACAGTTCTGTTTCAAACTTACCTGCGAATACGAAAATTCCAGACCAGTGATCGAAAACATAATTTCCGCCCACGTAATGACAACGTATTGAGGCACCTGCCAAAGCATGTTGATTGTGTTCTTGCTAACTTCTTCTACCAAATCAAGCTGAAATAAAGAAAAATGATTAATTTTTTACGGGAAAGCGCAAATCCAAACTGTTTTATTTCATTGACGCTATAAAGAAGATACTGTTTAGATTTTTCAGTAAAGCGTTCAAACTATTTCGGTGTAAAAAAAATGACTATCTTACACCGCCTTCGTTGCTAATGGCGTCGACTTGGACTGCACAAGTGTATCCGGCTCCATTGAAAAGTTTGATACTGTCTATCAAGTGAGCCGTTCCGTTTTTCATTGGAACGTACAATTCGTAACTAGGGGAAAAGGTTGAAAATAAAATTATTACGGTGTCGGGCGATTAAGACGCAAATATTCAATCTTTATCAGGTGATAATGCTCCAAAAGTGCATGATGGTAATATATATTTTGTTAGCTCTCATTAAGAAATCAAAATTCATTCAATTGTCCTGTATGAGTATTATAGCTTGAATTTTAGCGCTTGTAAATTTAAAAATGGGCAATTTCCAAGTGTACCTTCCAGGGAGCAAAGATATGTAGTCTGTGATGCCATTGTCGACGTCGTTATCCAAGTTGAATTCGTACTTTGAGCTGCCATCACTCAAATAAATAACCGAATTGTTTGTCTTGTAGCCGAGTTCGTAAGCAATTCTGAAAAAGTAACAATATCGGGCACACACAGAAGTTATTTTATTTACATATACACACAAAGTACTAGAAATAATTGAATTTTTGAGAACGCTTGGTAAGATTTCAGGCACACGTAAACAAGTACAAAATCTATCGTGTTTAAGAGGTTTCTTTCTCCACATCGCGTACACCTAAACTGACCTAATATTTGCTTTTCCGTCGGCTGGCTTTGCCAGCTTTTCCGTTGTCTGAAAAATGTCACAATCAATATTACAATTAATGGCTGAATTTGGGAGTCAGCGGTTGGCTAAGTACACGCAAAATAAAAATTCACTCACCTGGTACATTTCGATTGTCTCCTCGAAACTAGACAGATAGGCCGTGTACGCAGTCTGATCATTCATCGGCAAATCAAATATGGATTCTCTTAATGTGACTTCGCAATTTTCAGCAGTTACGTTGAAGGTGTAGTTTGCATATGAGCCATCCAAGTTATAGTTGATCTGTTTATGCTAAATAAGAGATAACGAAAAGATAGTCAAACCATATTTGCACCCTTATACATAATCGAAATAACAAATGAAGAAAGCGTGCAAATTTTGCTCTGCCTTTAACGCCAATAAAATATTTTTTTCAAACCATTCAATTAGTTATTCGGTTAAAAATGCAGGTCATGTCAACAATAATTTTTCATTTGGTTTCATTTGGTGGCTTAATTTTCGGTGCACTCAAATTATGTTTCAAAATCGTGACTTAATCGCTGTAACAGATCAACTGACCCAACTAATTATTTTTTAAATCAAAGTCAAACTTACATTCATCGACGCAACTGTGGTGTTTAACTCAAACTGACCATTACCACGCAGAGTCAGATCACAAGGCGAAGAATTGATGAACCAAATGTCAACGTGACCATTGACTGGCTTTGTAGGTAGACCATTCTACGTTGAACACAAAACATAAAAAATAAATGTAAATGATTTATATAATTAAAGAAATAATAGCTTGTTTTTATACATGGGACGAGGTCCGTTAAGTCACCTCAATGTCGAACTGAAGTAATCCGGCGACCACGAAAGCTACCGCTGCGAGGAGACCACCGTAGAAAATTCTTCTGAGCGGCCTGAAAAATTGTAAGTTAAAATAATTGAATTACTCACGCATTCAACGACTGAGGTAAATGAAAAAGAAAAAAAAACACAAGGAAATCCACTAACGTGACGAGGAGGTTCCAGCGGGCCAGGAACGGGTACACGAAAGATTCAAACACCGGAATGAACATGAGGACGAGCAGGGGATTTACGACTTGCATTTGATCGGGTTGAATGTTGTAACTTGGACCCTGCCCATGAAAGAAATGATATCGTAAAATGTATTCGTGACACGACTCTAATTAAACATTACTAGAGATACACGAACAGATAAAATCATGTATGATCGATTAGTTAGTCAATCAGAAACATATTAAGAAGCAATATCAAAATATGTGAACAATAAAATACTCTAATATTTCGCTTGTCATTTTTATCGCTTGTACTTTAAAAAAATCTGATATCAAATAAATTATAATATAAACTTTAATCGAGAGAGTACAATTAATTCTGAGAACAGAATTCTCAAAGAAAAGAAACGTAAAAATCCAGAAAAATTACTAGTTTACGATGCTCCAAAAAATAACTTTTACAACAGATGAATCCTCTTCAAGCGATTTTATCAAACAAAAACACATGATACATTAAAATTCAGACGTAGTACAGAGTGTTCCTGCAAATTCTATTCCTGTAAGGCAAAAAATATAGTTCGCTGACACGACTCACCAGTTTGCCATCCATTTCCGTGGCCTGCAGCGTCCAACGCGATCCCTGCTGATCATAGAGAGCCCAAAAGACTGGCAACGGAATGTACAAGTACATGACACGGAGCGCCGCCCTAAGGTCGATCGAAAAGACAAATACATCAGAGATGAGAGACTAACTACTAGAGTTGCCGAGATTTCAAGTGAAAGAAACGTGTCGTCAATTGACGCTCACCTGACGTCGCTAATGAAGCGCTTGTCGTAGGTGTCGCCGGCATAATCCAGCCAGTGTTCCTTCTTCTCCTTAGCAGACCATTTGTTTGACAGAGCATGCTGCGAGAAGCGGACGCGGGACGATACTTAGAAAAGCGAAACATTCTCGTACAAACCCTCCTCATTATATTAAATAGCAGGTTGTGCCCGGAACAGCGCCGGACGAAAAAAGACTAACCGAGACGAACTCTTCAAAAATAATAGCACAACTATTATTTAATAAGAATAAACTAATATGAAAACCGCTGCAACTGACGATTCAACACTTACCGAGTCCTCCAACATCCTAATCTCCCGAGGAAAATTAAGATGATTTTAAATAATTTCGTAAAGCATTTGTAGCAGACACTGTTCGTCTTTTTTCGTCGGGCGCTGACCCGGGCACAACTTGCTATTTATTATATACAGTGTGCAATTTTAAAAAATGGAGTCTCATTAAATTTACAATTAAAACTGGAAAACGTTAATAGAATCGAATTAAATTTCGCACACTTATTGGCAATATATTCCTTTTTGAATTGCGTGCGTGTATGTGACGTTACCATTTTGCTTTGCGATTCTAATATTGGCGTTCAGTGACGAGAATCACACCTTTTTTTAACGTAAAAACATGAACGTCCTGATCACTGAACGTCATTTTTAGAAACACAAAGCAAAACGATGACGTCACATACACGCATTCAAAAAAAAAATGTATTGCCAATAAGTGCGCAAAATTTCATTAGATTCGATTAACGTTTTACTATTTTAATTGCAAATTTTAAAGACCCTTTTTTAGTGCACACTGTATATTCAAGATGCCCCTATTCTCGTTATTTTTACTTCACATTATACGCAAGAATAAAACGAAAAGCGGTGCGCGCGTGTCCGAGCATGTGTACAGGGAAACAAAAACATTTCTAACATAAATTAAAATGGCCAAAGTGTTCGTTAAATTATTGCTCTATTGTTAAAAAAAACTCAAGCGATTGAATAAAATTTTTCAGAAGTAATGATAAAATATGTAGTGTCATGGTGAAAAAGAAATGAACACGTTTATATCTTTCACAAAACTTTAAAAATATATGACTTAATACAATAAATTCGACTCACCCCAACGCATTTGCACACTTTGATAACGACATTTCCTTTCGGCGGAACCATGCGGTACAAGCGTTTGCCGGACACAAACAATACTGAGGGAGAAAACCAGGCAGACTTAACACTAGTTTATTTTGAGCGATCCGGTTACACTGCTATACAAAATTCACAGAACTGATTATATACACAGAACCAATACAATAATAAACCTACTTATGGAGATGATCATCAGAATGGCGGGCAATCCGAAAGCCAATGGGAAACACGTAGTACCATTAAAACAGTGGACATCGGCTTAAAAAAATAAGAAAATTCTGAGATAAGGTTCTCCGAAAAAATGAAAGTATTAAAAATTTTAATTCGGCAATAGTCAAGACTCCAAGATCATGATATACCTCTTAAAATAGGTGTCAAGAAGGTTGAAATGAGACTTCCAGCGTTGATTGAAAAATAAAAGATGAAGAAAAACCGCTCTCGCGCTTTGATCTGAAATTTATATAAAAAAATTATCGTCCTAAATATTTACAAAATCACCCGTGGTCACCTCAAGAAATGAATACGATGAACAAAAAGTTTAATATAACGCTATCATATTCAACTGAATTGTAAAGAGAGCAAGACCACAAACTGGGCATGATCATGGCACCATCCCCAAGTCTTTCTCGGGAATTAGTTTAGTCTATTCTCAAGTTGGATTTCACCCAAAATAAGTGACCAGTTCAACTACACGTACATTATCCTGATCAAATTGATCCCCTCCGAACGCAGAGACGCATGGCTTGATTCCACCAGTTCCAATAGATATGAGAAACAATCCCACCATTGATATCGCCCTTTATGAGAGGAAATAAGAAATTAACGATCGCACGTCTCGAGAAAGTGGCATAACAATAAAGTAGGGATTTGCCAAGAAATTGTCACTTACAACATGGGCAGATGTAATGGTGGCATAGAGGCCAGAGATAAGACGATATTTCCCAAAGCGTAGATGAGAGAAACATAGAAAATGGTCCTGCAAATTAATTTTCAACACAATTAATTTTTAATTTTCAATGAATGGAATAAAACAAATTGTTGAAATCACGCATTTTTGTTTTTGCAGTTTTAGAGACAATTCTGGTATGTGAAGACAAACAGCTATCTAGCGAAACCATGACATGTGTGATTTATATTGGCGTACTCACAAAAGAATAATTTTACTGTAAACTTTAGACCATACCTGAACTTTCCCAGCCAACTGTCGGCAATCATGGCGCCGAGAATGGGTGTAAAATAGCACAACATGACGAAAACGTGATAAATCACGGTGGCATTGTTATCGGTCATCCCCAGCTGGTCAGTAAAGTAAAGCGTGAGGACAGCTGAAAGAGGGGGAAAACAGCAATTATAGTAATCGTGAAAACAACAGTTGAAGAAACCACATAAGTTAAATCGTGGCCATCTGAATTACAGTAACAGAACACTGTCAATATTCGATGGGAGAGGATTCCAGGACATCTGTGGATGAACGACGCAAAGCGCATCCCGAGTTGCCCTGGTTCCACCTTTATAGCTGTCCAGATCGATCCCAGTATCGATTACAAATGTTGCCAGTTCCAGTTTGATATATTGTTTGATTTTTACATGATACAGAGCAGTGTCTTCACACCGCCTGCAACGGTGGTGTACCTTGAGAGTACAAGTGCCATTTGTGCACATGCTTACCTCGCATCCCATAGTAGGAGAATCGTTCGCAAAACTCATTCCCGACAATGAAGAACACAGACTTGGGAAATTTCTGCTTATTCTGCAATGACAAAATAGACGAGAAAAATTAGTACACACAATCCGATCAAAATGTCATTGCTGACAATTTGAATGCCAACTAATGTCCGACAAATTACGGAAATCTCCATAATTTCCACATTTTCCTAAAATAAAATATTGGCGAACAGTTTTTCTCCGCGATCCAGGCGTTGCATTTGCTTCTATAAATTCGGCAAGATACTCGCCTACAGGAGTTCATTCGGAGGGAGCACCTTTATGAGCGAATGTGGTGAAATTTAGAATTTACATCATGGAGCCGCCAATTACCTCGACAATGGGAGACATTTCATCGGGATCGTGGCTACGGGACAAGCTGACCATACTCGAAGCCGGTTTCTCGTCATCAGGAGCAGATTTCCTACTAGTCATGATTGTGATTGTTTATGATAAGCCAGAACCCGGCGCAATGTAACACAAAAAGTTCGAAATCCCCTACTCGATGGTCAAGCGCACTCGAGGTCTCACAGAACAAATTCTTTCATCACTAGTCCAATGATCCAACTCAAAATAAATCCAAAAGATGCGCCTGCAGCCACCACACTAAATTCACAGGCGATGTAATTTCTCAGCACAAGATAAATAAATCCATGTACACTAGAGAATAGAATGCCAGCACGGCACGATCTTTTTCTTTCCGTCTAGATTGAAATATTAAGAGTCGATCACGAGTCCAGCTGTACTTTCAAATTGCTTAATATATTGGATGAATTCAGATAAAACCATGTTTTTCTTTTTTGCTGCAGTATCCGTGTCTATCCGAGGTGCACAACACCAGCTGTAGTTTGTATTTTGATGCGAGCAGGTTGTACCTGTTCTCTACAACTGACAAACCAACACCAATAAAGGTTGTAGCAGCACAATGTGGCGCCTGATGCTACAACACACACACACAGTCTAGTCTTCGTGAGTCAAGTTTCCTTCCGTTCGTCACTTCAATTCGCGTTTCTGAAAATACGTTCGACGTGAACAACATTCGTTCCCACCGAGCGCGCTAATTGGACGAACGCCGGACAACACAAAAAGAATTCCCCGTAACCGAATATTTCTCGAGTCTGTGGTGGTGCGGCGTTCACTTGCTCGGCATCTCGTGTACGCGAGCACAGGTAATCGAGATAAACGTCAAAAGTTGAACGCGGCCATGCGCCACGCTTCTAAATTATAGACGTCTGAATGAGACACGCAATCGAGCGCAGGAAAAAAGAAGTATTTTGTGAATTGTGAAATGGAGGTCAGCGGCGTAAATTCAAAGACAGCGCCAAATACGTTGATTCAGTCGTTGCATGAGCTAGTGGTTGAATTCACCTGTTGCAAAAGACAGTGGTTGACACACTTTCAGCCCCGCGCACATGCACCAATCGATATAAAGTAAAATGATGGTTCGCTGGACACAATCCAAAAATATTTTTACTTAATATCGCTGATAACCTCTGGCGTCATCGACTATTACTCTTTTGTAATTAACTAAACTCCTCAACCAAGACGCGATGTGCTACGAATGGCTGTGGATAGAGTTTCCTTATATTTGGTCCAATGCGAGTGTTAGTAGCTTTCGCTAACAGAATTCACATTTGAAACAAGGGTTAGATCATTACAGATATTACAGCACAGTTCAGCCTGCCAATGTGCGCTTGACTTTACAGGAAGCATCCAATAACAATCGAAATTAAAGATTTCAGGTATACAGAGTACAAGAACTGTTTCATTACATATTTCCCCTATCTTACGAACGTTTGATTTTCTTTCTTATTTTCAGGTTAATCGGTTTTTCAGCAATATTTTCGAGGGTTAAATTATTATGGTCACTCGGAACTTCATGCCACCAACCACACAGTTCGGTAGCCGCCGTACACTTGGAAATTCCAACTCATCTTTACGGTTATCGGCCTTCTGCAAAAACAAGACGTTCCGTAACCGGCTTTCTAAGAAAATTCGGAAAACTGGTTTTTCTACCTGCACGTACACGCATACGGGAAACCGCGTATCGAATTAAAACTGGCAACAGACGCCATTCGCACCAATAGACGTCGTGCACACGAGCGGGACATTCATGAGTTTGCTCTCACTAAAATTGCTATTCGTTGGCCGGAATCTGACAAGATATTTATACGCACAAGAGCTTTAAGTATCAAAATTATCTATTCTATATAAAAAATGCCATTCAGAAATTTTGTTAGGATGACCCAGAAAACAGGGAAGCTACATTACATGAGCGCCTTGTTTTGATTAGTGGAAATCACGATTTTCCCCCTGCGCATCATTTTATAGCACCTCTATTTTGATCACGACATGAGCGCTTTATTTGATCATATGACCTCACATAGTGCCTAAATCCCATGAGGGGGTACAGAAAATCCTACAGTGGATTAAACAACAACTCCTACATCTGCGCATTCGAAAATGTCTTCAAATCTGCAAGTTTATTATTCGTATAGGAAGAAATAATTTAATCACCAACTATATTCATTTCACTGCATAGTTTTAAATTTGGAAACGCCACGATCGCGTTTAATCCCATATGTGTTTTGTTGTTTGATAGCGTAATGCGTAATGCGACACCAAAAATTAATATATTCGCTTGAATGAAATTGTTATGATTGTAATATCACATTCGCGCCGACGCGGATGACCGCAAGCAAGTCAAATAAATAATTAGTGGAGGATTCAATGAGTAAATATGGTACGAGGCTTATATATAGCCAACAAGTGTGACATTTCGTTCAGAAGGAAAGGCCGATTAAAATTATGACAAGTTTTAAATATGTCTTAACACCTTTTGTCTCTCAAACTACAATAAACTTTGAGGGAAAGCAAACGGTGAAACGCCCACCCAAGATTCGCAACAAATGCCACAAGAATTCGTGTTTCTATAGCAAGCAAATGAGCTGTACTTTCTCAAGGCGAGACCTACTCGTACTATTGTTAGAACGGCAACATATTTGTAAACACATTTGACTCAAGAGAGAACAACATAATTGTTCATCGCATGCCTCTTGCCTCTTCTGTGACGCGCGAAAAATTCGCTATTTGACGGGCATTAATGATGACGACTTGCGTCCACTGAAATTAGCGTTGTATCATTCTCGATAGATTACAAGACATATATGTCAAACGCCAATAATTGATGCCACCAATTATGTGCCCGCCGTGAGGATACATAACAACATCGGCATCAATACACGCGTCCAATCTTTCTAAATATTTTTGCGTACTGTAGTTGTACCTGTACATACGTTCAAGTAAGCATGCACTACCTGACAGAAATAGATCTAAACGATTCAAATACTGCGCAATTTTCACATCACAATAAAATTGAGACACAACACATTCCAATAATTTCTGCTGGACAATGGACACATAATTATAATACACTCTGTAATATGGGGGGGGGAGAAGGGTTTGAGGCTCCAACAAAATGTATCTTTAGAATGTCTGAAGACTACTAACGCTTAAAATCAACAATAACACATGTGAATCGAGTGATGGCAGCGCCATAAAATAACCATACACGAAAAATGCGTCAAATTTTAACTCTTAACGCTTACTCAAATCTCAGAAAAGCTGAGACAAAATTG